>CAHIKZ030000625.1:525000-747500 GCA_903632075.3 Acanthosepion pharaonis
TAGTTTCGACACTACGGTCTAAAGTTATTATACAGATTAAACTAATACTTGAGAGATGGAAAACAAGACTGTCTTTTAGTTGTTCTAAACTAGTAGAAGACACTAAGATATATCCTTGTCTTTATTCCCATGTGCTGTCAAATCATAAAGGAGCCGATTTAAAAGGACTCTGCAATTTAATAAAAACTATGTTTTTTTTTCCTCCCTCATATGTTGAAACATGGGTAATGGAAAGGATCTAACAAATACTGAAAAACAGAAGTTAACAAAGTTACTGAATGAGGGAATATCCACATTGGAGATATCAATAGAGCTTCACAGCAATTATAAAATGAGAAAGAGAGCTTCTGAAAATATAACTAAGTTGAGAGACAAAAGAAAAGTCTTTAAGAACTTGTTTTCTTGAGGTGAACATAAACTAAAGAGAGTTATAGCAAAACACTTTTGACAAATGTTTAGATCTTTGAACAGACTGGAATTGAGGGAGTCAAGAAGGACAAAAGGTGTAGAATACTTTGAAAATTGGGATCTGTCAAGAAATTTCCAAGGCAAACTCCTCTCAGTAAATCAAATATTTTAAAGCTAAGTGGGCAAAGAAATACATAAAAATTCATTTTTCTAAAGTAATTTTCTTGGATGAATCTCCAATGACACTCAATGGACTTGATGAGCTAAAGGATGGATTTTATCCAATGCAGATGTGCCTGTGGCTAAAAAGTAGCAGCAAGGTTTGGTTTGTTTTGTGGTATATCAACCTCAATGGGTTATTTAATGCCGACAAGATTTTTATTCCTGGTAATAATTTTTCCAAAAATATATTGCTGGTAATATATATTTTTTCCCCAAAAATGTACTGTTGCTAATAATTTTCCTCAAAAATGTATTGCTGGTAATATATTTTTTTCCTCCAAAAATGTAGGTAATATTTTTTTTCTCCAAAAATGTATTGCTAGCAATATTTTTTTTTTTTCAATAATACATTACTGGTAATAAATTTTTTCCTTCAAAAATTCATTGCTGGTAAAAAATTTATCCTTCAAAAATTCATTGCTGGTACTAAAACCTATTTTTACACTTTCATAGTGTTTTGACCCCAGTTTGGGATTAACTATTTGCCCATAGCTGGGACCCTAACAGGTGCTACCACCCCGGGTCAGGGTGGACCTGGGAACACCAGCAATTAAGAGGTGGTTCCTTGCTCCTCAAAACCTCCTGATCAGAGGCCTTGCTGTCAGATGTAGTTTATTGTCATACCCAGGACATGGTAGCAGCAGGGAGGTGGCAGTGTGATGATATGGGCTGGAATTATTGACCAAACTATTATCAGACCATTCAAAGTCAATGAAGGAGTTAAACTGAACAGTGCTAACTAGTGGGACTTCAGGGACAAGACTTTCTTTGAATGGTACAAGTCCCAGTTTTGCAGTTACAAAATGAAGAATGTATTCCTGCACGACAATGCTGCTCGTCATGTAGCAAAGGTCATCTATGAATTTTTTGAGCATAAAAAATTTACAAGTTCATAGAATGGCTACCAATCTGAATTAGATCAAAAATCTATGATCAATTCTGAAGATGAAATTATATGAAGGTGGCCAGTGGCAGACTTGTATATTTAAGACCCTGAAGCTTGAACACTGAAGATATGGGGCCCCTTTTCAACCAGCAACAATAGATTTGAAAATCCAACTTCTAAAATGTAGGCAATGAATGAATCTATTCATCTAGCAATCTAGCAAGATCAACAAGCCCATATATCTGGGGCTTCAGACATTGCAAGTTCCAAAGAAAATTTTGAAATTTGACCAGTTGCAGAGGAATTTTGAGGACATAAAATGTGCATTAGAGCATATTCTATGGTCGACATTAGCTACCTCAACCCAAAGTACCTTATTTTAATAAGAAACACTTTAAAAAAAATAAATAAATAAAAATAATATTGATTTTGTTTCAAAATTCACTCATTAAAAAAAGTTGCTTCAGGGGTCCCTCTGGAATTAGGAGCCCTGAAGTTTAAGCTTTATTAGTTTCATAAATCCACTGCTGAAAGTGGCAAACAATATGAGAGCAAAACAGACCTACAGGAAGTAATTAAAACCACCGTGTTGGAAATAGAAACTGCTGAAGTAAAAACTTGAGCAAAATCAATGGATAATAAATAGCTTACTGTTATTGGGAAGATGGGTCACTATATTAAGGTATAAATGCTTCAAAGACTATCATATATGTTTGTTCTATTATGGGTATTGGTCAGTTGTTAATGATTTTATTACCTTATTATTGAAGTAAAAATTAATTTTCTTGTTTTGCATAATATCTTCAGACTGCAGTAAAAAGATTTTTTTTCTTAAATTTTGAAATTCATAATGCTTAACCGATAGTGACACATGAAAAATAACTTTACAAATTTCAAAATTTGTATCTGTCTCTATTTCCGAGATGAGATATTGTAACTATTTACACTATTTACATCGTTCGGACTGTTGTCCTCCTCTTTATTGCCATGTTCACAATGAACATATAGCCCAGCATGGGTTAAGTAATCCCAAAAGTGACTTGACCCAATGTGTTGTGAGTCCAATATCTGGCCACAGCAGAGAGAACAAAAACTTAGAGAGTTGAGTTGCTAAAGAGAATTAACTGATACTGAGATATCCAAAAACAATATGGTATGTACAATTAGAACAATCTAGTTCCATGGACTAAATAAAGGGCTTGGTTCAAAATTACAACCTATCTCACCTGAAGACAGTCAGAGTGTACAACAGCCGAAACATTGTGAATATGGCAATAACGATGAGGACAACAGTCTGAATGGTGTAAATAGTTCAAATTTTTTTTTTTTTTTTTTAATTTTTTCCATTTTAAGAAATCATGTGGTATAGGAATGTTTTGTTTTGTAAGACTCAAAGAGGGTCAATATACAATGAATTTACACAGCAAGCTGGACTACACCCATATTAACTTTCATAAAATTTAATCTATTGTAATATGAAAATAAATGATTATTTCTAGTTGCAGTACCTATTGTACAAGTGCACCAATATTTTATTGTTTTTTAATTACTACGTCTGGATGCCAGCTTTTTACAAAGATATTAATTCCAGCTTTATTCAACATATAAAACTTTTGGTTCTGGGTGCATATCAACTATAGAGAATTCTCTCCTCCCAACTTCTTAGACATTGAAAAATGCTTCATGCATGAAGCTAGATGTGACACAAGCTTGGTTTAAGGTGGAGTGCTGTATTTTGTGGGTTACCCCACTTGGCTTCACCAAATGCCTGGTAGGTGGTGCTGTTTAAGTTCTATAAAAAAAGACAAACATTTCCTTCCTCTCTCTCTCTCTCCAAGATGTAGTAAAACGGAGATGAGGACATCCCCAATGGGTACATTCGCTTCCCCTGGTCCACTGACATCTGAACTCTCACTCACTCACACAAACACACACATCATACACACACAAACTAGCATGTTCTTTAACAGTCAATTTTTAATGTATAGTTCTTTTCCTTTTCAACTGTGTACACATTAATGTAATTTCTTTGTTAATACCTTCATTAAGTTTTTGTTTAAAATCCATGTCTGGGTTACCTTACTTCACTAAAAAAACTGTTGCTCCTTAAGCCTATAAATAGGAAATGACATTCTCTGTCATTTTCTTTTTTCTATTTTTATTTTAGACAATAAGATGTAGTTTACACGTGGTAAAAATATGTCCCCCAGTGCAGAACACACATTCTTTTCATTTTTCTCTCCAGACATTTTTCTCCTACACCAAACTTCATACACCAAAACACCATCACTTAATGTTTTTTTCTTTCATATTCATTGTTTTGTCACATGCCGCAATCTCTTATTATCTATGTATACCTTTGTTTTTTTTTTAATACATTGTAGTTTGTTTGTATATAGTTTTGTTGTTACTTTTTACAATTATTACCTGGGCTTGCATTTGAGTCCACATAATTGTTGTGGGAAAAATATACCCGGAGACATGTGTTTTCTACCTAAACACAACCAGCCTTCCTGCAATTTTTTTTTTTTTTTTTTTGCTCAGACCCACATGGGTCAACCAAATATCGTTTGCAGGAGAAATTTACGAAGGGCCATTAAATATTTACTGAAAAATATCCACACTTCTCAATAAAATTGGTGACAACTTGCAACAACCTAGATGCCAAGGACAAAAACTGACCAATTCTGTCACGTAGACAGGCATCAATGTTCACCAATCCATCCCACTCTCTAAGTAGTGCAATGAGGAAGATGCTGCTGCAGGGTTGATGAATCCCCGGGACTAGGCTTCCCTTGCCACTTGAAGAGGGAAAGAACAGATACTACACTTTGATTTCAGCTAGTAAATAGGAGAAACGACTTTTATGCATGTTGTTAAAAACAAAAAAAAAAAAATGAAAACAGCAACGCTGTCCGGTAGTAGTAAAAAAAAAAAAAAAAAAAAACCAACAACTTTACTCACGACATATAACAAACCTGGCTTGATAGAGATCACTAGAAAATAAAAATGTGATAATATTTTTAAAAGCAAACCCTTGAACGCCAGATTTATTAACAGCTGACAAACTAATACATACAGTGATCAGCATTTACAACATATCGATGAGCACATGTTGTAATTTACACGAAAAGCACAAAGGCTGATCAAGCTGAAAAATCCAGCGCTCTAGACACACCTACGATGACGTCACTGCTGCGGGAAGAACACAATTCTTGTTTTCTCCGGTTCACAAGATACTTTTATATTCATTCATCAAAATTAAAGTATGAAGTGCTTTTTTTTTTTTTACCCTTAAAATAGGAACTATTATATAAACTGAATTATTGTCGGAAATAGTTTTAAATTAACTCCATAAAATATTAGGTCCGATTTAAAAAGAAAATAATCGTCAGTAACAAATGTTTTCCTTAGGGCTTCGTAATTTCATCTTAAAAAAAAAAAAAAAAAAAAAAATTTACAGCCGATATTTTTATATGGGAATAAAAGAATGGAGAGAGTTCATTTATTTAACTCTTTCCTTTTTTGTAAATTTTTGAAAACAGTGAATTTCAATTCTTAAAAAATAAAAATTAAAGATGCTCTCGACACACACACACAAAAATCGTGGTTCCGGACTAAAAAAAAATTTTTTTACTGGTTGCTACTTTAAAATTCATACTAATTTTTTTAATGCTTGGAATAAACATTTTACACACCAGAATAAATTGAAAAAAAAAAAAAAAAAAAAAAAAATGGACAGGTATGTAAATCTAAGAAAAACAAAGTTTAAAAATCGAGGGTCCACTTTTTTATCTTTTTTTTTTTTTTTAAACAAAATGAAACTGACTCTTTTTAAGCACACAAGAACTGTGTACCCCAATACAACGGGTGATTTCTACGCGAAAATACACAAAATCACCCACATAATTAGAATATTGTAAAACACCATTAATTTTATTTCGTGCAAAAACATATCGAAAGAAAGATTATTTACATGTGCAATTAGGAATTCTCTGTTGAACTTTGATGGTACCCAAACAGAAATATATCGGAATGATTTTCTATGGATGACCAAAAGTACAAAAAAGCAAAATGCATGGGTGTATAATATTCAACAGCTTTAAAGCAAACTTTTCAAGTGCTAAAATATATCTTCTTTTGCTGTAGCTTACGGCGACAGCAAATTTGAAATCAATCTGTGTTTTTCTTTTCGGTACTAATTTTATGAAGAACTGAAATTTCTAAATAAATTTCAAGGGAAGAACGATTTTTAAATCAAATGTTTTCAACAGCTGAGTAATGCAATTTCCGTATGTCACTCGCACTATCATAAAATAAGATGCACTTGTGTAGGGAGGGATTATTTGAAGTGTTCAAAACCATTATTCAAGCATAGCCATCATAAGTCAAGCAATAATGACTAGTAATATTATTTTATGGCCTCTTTTTTCTTTTTTTTTTAATCAATTCGCTTCCAGCAAGGTGATAAAGTGTGAACTGGACTAAAGAAAGATTATTACAAGTGCAATTAGGAATTCACTCTTGAACTTCAATGGTACCAAATAGAAATATATTACATATAGCTTTTTTTTTTTTGGTCCGTTTTTTGTTTTTGCAATGAAAATTTTACCAAGATTCATAGGGGCATCTCATTGAGTTTGAATTCTGTAACATTCTATTGTTAAAACTACCACCCACCTGGAAATACACACTTTTTCCATTGTTGGAGACTGTACAATAATTTACCATTTATATTGTGTATATATTTTTTTTCCAAAATGCCATTTTATGATAGGCCTATTTTTCCACTTGTAATTTTACAGAGATTAAATAGAATTATTTTTTTTAACAACAGTCTTCTTTGTAATGCAAACTACTACAAAAACAAAATATAACCTAAGAATTAAAGTGATTTTCTTAAATAACTTTGTCAGATGAGATTCTTCATCTTGCTCAAAATTTCTAAACTATCAATTATATACAACAGTTATCATCTCAGATCAATGATTAAAAATGGCTTCAAATGAATGAATCCTCTAAATGAAAGATCATATAGACTGGTGCTACAAAATCATAAAGAAATTTACCAAATAGCAAAAATCACATCACTTGAAGACTTCCCACAGCAGCAACAACTAAAATGGATGGCACATGTAACTAGAAGCAAAAATAATGATAATCAAGATGTTGACTTTCCACACTACCTTAAACAAAATGTTAGAAAGGAAACTCCCATCAATATTATAAAGCATAACAGTGGATTTAAGAAACCTATTCTCCTGAAAAACTATTTTAAGAGAAAGATTTTATAAATTTCAATTGACTGTAATGCTGTTTGGTCAATGAATGATGAATCTTTCCTGTGTGGAAATGGCTAATGTCTTTGTTACTGAGCACCCTTTTTGTTTGATATAACAGAAATATTGGTTTGGTAAATTCGTAGCCTCAAAAAAAAAAAAAAAAAAAAAAAAAAAAAAGAAAAAAAACATTTTCTTTTAAGAGAATCTAAGAATTTTTTTCACAACTCCAGTTCATTAATTTGTATATTTTAAAAAATTTTGGTCAGTACTGTACTCCTTCACTTCCTCCTCCAACTTGCGAACTGTCAAATTTCATCTATAATCAATCTCATTTTTCAAAGGAGCAGAAAAGACGTTGAATTTGAAAAAATTCAATACTCCTCCTCTTTACTCTTTAATAAAACAAAAGCAAAAAAAAAAATTTTTTATAAATTTAACCAAATGTCTTTCATGATCACTCATAACTTATTTTCTGCTTGTAAATTTTCTGAAAACATTTTATCATTTTGAACTAGGATGTTTATTTTGGAATAAATTATTTAATTGCTCATGCAATACACCATTTTAAAGTGCAAATTTCACTTCATTGGCTAATGTTAACAGTTTTGTTTTCATTGCTTTTTGTTTTGTATTTTAATCTGTCAGAATGAAGATGGAAGTGATTTTATTATAGAAGTTTACAATGTATTTTTTTTTTTTTCAAAATGCTATTCTATGAATGTAAACTAGCAGATCTTGATATCAACCAAGCATTTGGTCAGGGCGCAGTCAAGAGAGTTCAAAATTAGTTCTTCAAATTTGGTCATGGAGGCAAGAGTCTTGAAGAGGAGAAGAGTTGTAAATGTACTTATTCAATTGACAAACTAAGTGACATTATTAAAGTGGGCCAAAACAAAAGGTTGCAGAAGACCTAAACTTTGGCCATTCAGCGATTGGCTGGTATTAGTACCAAATTGTAAAAAGAAAGGTACTCAACAAAAATGCACCAAGAACTGTGACGTATATGTCCAACACTGGTCAATCTGTGATAATGCCTGACAGTATGCTTCACAAATGACTGCAAAAATAGAAAAAACAGGACTATAGAACTACCTGTCCAGCCATCCCTCTGAATAACTACTAGTCTTACTTATATGAAAAAGACAGTCTTTAACAACTGTAGGAATTGGCGCCTGCTTGCATTCAAGTATTGGCATGGTCATCCTCATTTCTTATTCCCTTTCTCTCCTCTGGTGACAGTGACAGAGATGGCTGTGAATTGCCCAGCCTACTCCTGAAGCGTCATGACCAGGAGCCAAAGGTGTGTGGGTGATGGACACGACTTTTTGTAATGTCAATGAATACTCATTGTCACTTCCATAATGCTCATTGGAGTAGAGACTTTGTAATCGCAGATACAACTATAGTAACACTGTTGAACAATACTAGCGTCAGACGCCTTCGAATAACACTTGCTTGATAATACTTGCTCAAAAAGTAACCACTGAATAATGATTTGAATAGTAATCTGTATATTGATCACTTAGATGCCACACTAATTCCCATACATACATTTCCTTTACTATCACATGATCTACTTATTCAAAATGGGATTACCTGTGTTTGCTTTCTGGTGATATGTGTTCAAACTTCAGTGTCAGCAGCGACACTTTATTCCTATATAACACAATTGGGAGAGTTGATTCCACAACCCCAAAATTCTATGCTACAGAAATAAATGTGCTTCTTTAATGTCCTAATAATGTATAGATTCTAATGGCTCTTTTTTCAATTAACAAATTTTATTCTAAGCTGACATACTTGTTTAAAGACAGCCAATGTCCTAACAAAAGAAAAGACAAGATTTTAGGGAGTCTTGTCGTAATGGTTTAACAAGCCATGTTAGACTATTCGCTCTTCACAGGTTGGCTTTTTGGAACCTTGTCCCTATTACCGAAGAAGATTTTTTATGTCATGAATCTAGAAGAAAGCATATACAAAGTTGGGAAAGAAATTATTATTTTTATTGTTATTTTTATTGTTATTTATATTAAAAATAATAATTTTTTTTCCCCCCAACTTTGTATAGGCTTTCTTCTAGATTAACAAATCTACTGTATGATTGAATTACAGATCTAAGGAGACTACAATATCTCCCGTTAAATAATGAGGGTATTTTTTCTCTCTTCATGAAAGATGTCAACTGAATATATTAATTTTGTTTTCACAGATGCTTTAGAGGAGGGTTTTTCAAATTGTGGGTCCTGACCCTTCAGTGGGTCATGAAATAAATAAAATAGTTCGTGACAAAAAGGAAAGAAAAAAATACACAATTGAGAGCAAAATGCAGAATATAAACAACTCTAAATGTTGTACAGCAATCATGAATCATAGTTAGCTTTTCACAGAGGTAAGCTCATATTATATATATATATATATATATATATATATATAGCTGGTAGGGATAATTACAAGGAGGATACTAATCCAGGTAGAGCTCAATGTAGACTACAGAACATAATAATAAACATGAAGAAAACCTAAGAGACTTTGCTCTGAAGAGTGAATATTTTGATATTCATGAAATATTTTTTAACCAAAATGAATATTTAAGGTTTTCTTCTCGATGATTATTATTACATATATATATATACACACACACACACACAGTTTGAGGCAGAGAGGATGGACATTTCTGAAAGGGTTATTACTCAGACCCAGTGGGAGAGACATATGCCTGACAGGTACTATTTGGTCCATGGTGTCTTAGCATTTGTTTTCCTTTTCAGTTGAAGCCATGGCACTGTGGACAATAGAGCACCACATGTTCACCTACGACAGTTTCGGGAAGAATAACAAGTCTGTCACAGCAGTTCAGCGTTAGTTTCATCTCCAAATCAGCAGTCATCAAAAAATCAGGCTGTTTTTCACTTATAACACAATCTTATGTTGGGTCTATGTACTTGTACACACAAGGTACACTAATGAATGGCAGATGAAATACATCACACAAACTTTGCTGCACAGTTCAAATCACTCTGCTCAGAGGCATGCTACTCAACTGGGCATAATCATTTGGTAAGGTGTATTTTGCAATAAGAACCGCATTTCCACCCCTAAAAATTGGTCATGAAGCAACAGTTAAGACCAGGGGACTTCGTGACAGTGGCTTAACTTTGCACGTCAATTGGAAGCAATTCTTGAGACAAATGACAACCTTATTTTGTTAATGAGTGTCATTTTGTTAAATCAACGGCAGGTGAATCAACAGAATTGTCATTACCGGGTTCTTGAAAATCCAAGAGAACTGTATGAAAGATCACCAGACACCCCATAAGTGATGGTTTGATGTACTGTTGGAAAAGATGACATCATTGGTCCTTACTTTTTTGAAGACCATAATGGAAATGCTGTTACTGTGAACTCTGAGTGTTACATTGAAATGATGAACAATTTCTTTGTGCCTGAATTATGATAAAAATGTATTCCTATCTGATATGTGTGGTTTCAGCAAGATGGAATGACAGCCCACACAGCCAAACCATCAATGGATGTTCTTTGCCCTTTCTTCAGTGACTACCTCATTTCCAGGTTTGCTGACACTCCTTTGCCCTCTCAGTTCCCTGATCTGTCCATGTATGAACTGCATGAAAGACCACTGCACAGCCCAAAAGCAACAGTATGATGTCCTGTTGGAAATGCTGGTGTCATTGGTCCTTGCTTTTTTGAAGACCATAATGGAAATGCTGTTACTGTGAATTCCAAGTGTTATTATTGAAATGATAAACAACTTCTTTGTACCTGAATTATGATGAAAATGTATTTCTATCTGATATATGTGGTTTCAGCAGGATGGAGTGACAGCCCACACAGCCAGACCATCAATGGACCTTCCCCTTCTCTTTGGTGACCACCTCATTTCCAGATTTGCTGACATCCTTGGCCTCCTTGGTTCCCTGATTTGTCCATGTGTGATTATTTCTTATGGGGAAACCTCAAGACACGTGTGTATGAGCACAAGCCCTGTACAGTGGATGATTTGAAGGAAGCTATTCATGTGGAAGTCACCCAAATCAACAGAGCAATGCTGGAAAGAGTGGAGGTCAACTTCTAAGAACCCCTTCAGAAATGCTTCAATGAAAATGGACACCACATGAGGGATGTCGTTTTCCACACTTGATTTTGTTAAATGCTAATTCAATACAAACACATTGATATCAATAAAATGTTTTTGAAGCTAAAATTAATGATGCGAAACATATAGGATGAAGCAGAAAGGACAGACATTTTTTTTTAAAAATTTGCATCATTAATTTTAGCTTCAAAAACATTTTATTTATTTTTTAAATTGTAATTAAATAAATAAATAAAATTTACTAAAACAAAGAAATGAATTAGCTTTTTTTGCTGTAAGTGCAAAAAAAAAACAAAATTTTACTTAAATAATATTTAAATATAAAAAATTTTTTAAAATCGTAATATACTTGATGTGATAATAATTCTACAAACTGTAAGGGATTCTAATTACATTTAATTGTTCTTGAAAGAAATATAGTATATTAAAAATTAAAAGTAAAAATATTTCAAATCGTAGTTAAATAAAAAGTATTCTAACCTAAACACCTACCAAAAATCTTTAAATATACGAAGGAAAAAAATGCCGTAAGAATTTTTGCAGTTAAGAATAAAGTTTTTAAAAAATCCAGACAACACGCTTTTAACAGATGTTAGATTTCATTGAAAAATACATCCCTACCCACTACCAAAACGTAGCAATAATTGATACATTAAAATATAGACATAATGAACACCCAGACACCCCTCGTCTAGTAAACTGGATTCATCTGTAACCTTGGAAACATGAATTATGATTGTAGCTGTGTCTTTAAAACCCAGTAATCTTAAAAGTTACTCCAAAATTCGCTTGAGGATGAAATGGAACTAATGTCTTTAATTTAATTACAAAATTAAATTTGGGGCTTTTAGCTTCCATTTTTGAAACATGGTTAGAACTGTGTAGCGGAAAAAAACATTTTAAATCAATTAATTTATAATATATATATATATATATATATAGTCTGTTCTCATTGAGTTTATGTATCTTGTTTGTAAAACTTGTTGTGGACCAAGTGACATAAGTTCTCTCTCACAAAGAGATATTATATCATAAAGCTACAAAAGGTGTGCAGTGCGTTCATCTTCATGGCCAGTGAAAGCCGTTATGACTGTTGAATAATTCAGTTGCATTTGATGTCAGGGCTAAAAGTGAATTTCCTGACTCAATGTCAATGTCAAATACTGGTACATTCTTTCTGTGGTAGTAAGATGATATGTTGTATTCATTTGAAGTCTTGGAATTTTTGGTAAGTTGGCTCTTGTTTCGGCAAAATTTGAAAAGTAATAGTTTAATATTTACATTATCTTTGTGTCAGAATCTCCTTTAAACTTGTTTTTCTAAAAGTAATAATTTTATATTCAGAGAAATAGATAAAACAAATAGATACATGCAATTCTAGTATGTGCCAACCATAAGAAATATAAATTGTCGATGTTAAATAAATGAACCTAGTGAACAGAGTTTGTCTTGGATTTATTACACGTAGGTATAATGGGTCATAAGGCAAATTGTAGTTCTAGCTGTGAGTGGCAGTAAAAAAAATGTTTGAAAAACACTGCTTTAGAGTAAGCTATTGTGAACTTAAAGTATCTGTTTCCTGGGCACTAAAAAATACAATCAAATTGTGAACTTATTGTAAGAAAACGATGTATGGTTATCAGCAAGGGGAACAGCTCAAGATGGGAGCAATGAAATGGAGAAAATGAAACAAGTATAGAAATTGAAAACATTTGGGGAGTGTTTTAACAGATCACTGAAAATGTGACACCGAAATCCAAAGACACATTGAAATAGAAAAAGATGCTTTCTAAAAACTAAAAGTAATGGAAGAAAAGAGTGCTGAACAGCTATGTAGCAACAATTCTCTTATATAGCAGTGAATGCTTGACAATTTTCTCACATCAATAGGAGATTTGAGACAACAGGGATGCGGTCCTACAGAAGGATGCTGAGAATATCATGGACAAAGCATGTAAGCAATGAGAAAGTTTCAGGGAAACAAAAAGGCCACTTACAAAGGGACAGTTGAAAATTCTAAGACACATAATGAGGAAAAACAACTTAGAAAATTTGACACTCACAGGGTATATCAAAGGCAAGGGTAACAGCAAGTAACCTACCTAACAAGCTTGTGTAAATGGATGAGAGAACAGGGAATGGGAGTGATGGTGAAAAGACAAAACTTACTAAGAGATACAAAGGATAGGAAGTTGTGGAGAGCCATCATCACTCACGTCCTGAAGGGACCCGGCATATCGATCTTGTGTAAATGGATGACAGAACAGGGAATGGGAGAGATGGTTAAAAAAAAGAAAAGAAAAAACTGCTTAGCACAACAAAGGATAGGAAGTTGTTGAGAGCCATCATCAGAAACATCCTGAGTGTATACTTAATTAGATTATTTTTTTTAAGCCTGTATATGTGAGGCTTTCATATTAAGGAAGAATCTATCAAAGCAAACAATTGTCCCATTAAAGATAAGTAAACACTTAACACAACATACCATGGTATTCTATAGTTCTACACAAAAAAGATCACCATGCAACATTTTTATTTTTTAATCATCCCACCCTCCCAAGCAAGGCAGTAAAAGCCACTGAGATATAAGGGGTTACTGTGTGTGAAAGAATTGTAAAACAGAAACATTATTAAGTAGTGAGAACAATAGAAGAGTAATCAGGACGACAATAGATAACGAATTACATTGCATTTAAATTTTGGAAGATTAAAGTTGGTTGGAAAGCATGGAGCTGGAAAAGTGTTCCACAAACAAGAAGTGTGAGAAAAGAAGCTGTTAGCATAGAACTTACAGTTACATCTAGCCATTTCCACTGTAAATTGAGGAGACCTTGTTGCTAATCTACTATGCTTAAATTCATAGTGTAAGTGCCATGGCAAAGAGCTCATCCAAACAATTACCATGAAGGTATTTATAGAAAGACCACAGAGAAGCAACTTTACATTGATAAGAAGGTAACTGAAGCCAAGACGCCAGTTCAAGACCAGTAATATTGCGAATTCTTATCTTTAGATTTTATCAAGAATCTCTAGATATATAGCAAGAGCACCAGACCATATATAGCAGCTATATTCTAAGCATGGACAAAATGGTAAACTTATAGATATGCAAGATAAATTCTGGAAAGAAACATTGTCTAGCACAACACAGTGAACCAACTTTCTTAACAGCAGACCTAGCAATGGACTCAATATAACTTTTCCACTTCGTATTAGCTAAAAATGTTAGCATCAGCCATACTGACAGAAGACAGAAAGGGGGTCTCTCGGCACACCCAATTCAAAAAAATATTGGAGATAAATGCTTGTGGCCAGCAATAAAGTCAAAGAAAAAAAGTCACAATTAATTTATGGTTGTCCATTTTTGGGATAAGACGATAACCTTGTCGTGTGACTTATTTTTTTTACCTGGATTCAAGATGCTAGACCTCAAAAGACGTCAACAAATTCACAATTTTCTAGTGCATAAATATAACCTCTTCACACAAATTTCTTTTTTTAATACAATATTTTAATATTTACAATATTTGTCTGCACAAAAGCGGGCATGCTTGTTGCAATTTCAGGATAAGAAAATGGAAAGTTCATCCAGCATCAATTTGGGTTCAGATTTATCGAGAGAGAACGAGCGCCCCCCCCCATTAAACACAAAACAAAAGGAAGACTCCTACCTAAGCAGCAACTAACAGTGCTCTATGCCTAGGGGTATTAATAAGACAGAGCAAAAACAGACATAAAAACCTCTCTACAATCGTCAGTAAGTGGCGCGGATGAAAAATAAAAACAAAACCTTGAACTCAAGTTCCTTTATTCCTTAATACGACAGCTGTTTTATCAATTAAGCTACGGTGACTTCCGAGTGGAGTTAATAATTTTATCAATTCAAATTAAAACATTGTTAATGTTACTTTTCCAGCTCAATATTATTAAAATTTAAAAATCATTACTCATTGATTTTTTTTACTCATTACTTTTACTTTTACAGACGTTTTTTCCCCTCTTTTTTTTTTTCGTTTCATTGCTGCTTGACCAAATTTTCCGATTTTTGAAAAGTGCAAACGCAGGTTTATTGATTTTTCATTTTTAAATAAACATCCTAGCCAGTACTAAAGGGGTTTGCGAACACAAAAGTTTTCAATTTTATATGATATTTGCCGCGCAAGAAGTTAATTATGATTTATTTTAATTTCTTTTCAGTTTTTAATGCAGCAAAAACTAATAAATTCGTAATCATTTGCAGTGGGGAGAATCGTATATTTTTTTCTAAATTAGAAAATGACAATAGTGCAATTTAATTATCTTACGTAAAAAGTTACATATGCAAAGGATCATATTCATAACCGATGAAAATCCAATAATAGGAAAGGTTACTTTTTAACGCTATTGGCCATCCGTAGTGAAAAAAAAAAAAAAAAAAAAAATGAAACGTTTTCTCCGTTTGCAAACGAATTACGCAAAGTCCGATTAAAACAGAAAACGTAAAAAGTTGTAAAGATTAAATAAAAGGGTTGAGAATTAGAAATAAAGTGGCAAGGTTAAGATAAGAAAACAATGAGGCACAACTGAATCTAACATCAGATTCGATGTGAATGCGACAGAAAACGAGGAAAAAGCATGAAAGAAAATCATTTCACAGTGATAAATGATATGGGGGTTCAATTTATAATGAAGACAAATAAAAAATTGATCCCCCAATTTATAACCAGCAATGCATAACACAATGTTAGACTTATTAAAGATCGTTGGATTTTAATGTAAATATGTTTGTTTGTTTTTTTGTTAAAACTAGAAATTAAATTAAATAAACAATGTAAAACTATTTAAATCGAGCTTTCTTTTTTTTTTTTAGATTTTTTTTTTTATATACAAAAACGGGAAAAGAGAAACGATTTTTTTTAATTACTGAACATCAACATTCGTTCTTTTGCAGAGAAGAGGTTGAAACATTAAAGATATTTTCTAGAGTTTTTTGAAGTTATCAAAATTACTTAAATTTTAAAATAGATTCGTTGTTGAAAACTAAAAAAGTTAAAAAAAAAAAATCTGAGGTCTCCCCGCCTCGAAAGGTATAAAAATCGCAAATAATAAAAAAAATCTTTGAACAAACTACTCAAAGAATGATATTAAAAACATCCTTTATTTATTTTATCGGAATTTATTAATTCAAATAAAATAGGGAATACAATTATATCAAATTTTATTTTCCTTTTTAAAAATCCTTCAACATCGGACTCATACCTAATTTACCTCCTAAAAATAAATAAAAAAATTGATAAGTTCAACATAAAAAAAAAAACTCTATGAGAATTCTAAAGGAAAAAAAATAATTAACTTTAAACTAGAAGGAAGAATTATTTTTTTCTTGGAATAATTTGACACAGAAAACACAAAATAAACGTAGATTATCACAAGAAACAGAAAAACCTATCGAGCAGCAACATCCATAAACCATCAACAATACAACACGAAAGAAAAAAAAAACACATGCAAAAATGAAACCAACCGTATTTCAGGTGTATTATCCCGTGATAGGCAATAAAGCCCACAACCATAACAAAGGCAACTATTTTTGCATTTTCTACATTGAGGTAGTGAGTTATTTCATTTGTGGCCGAGGCATAGCTCGGCGTTGTTGTTGTGGTCGGTCTGCTGCCGTGGTGAGGGTCCGCCATAGCGAGCACCGCGTGCAGAGCTCCGCGTTACCTCCCTTGGCTACGAGCTCTCAGCACACAGGAGGTAAAAACAGTCTACAAATTGAATACATCTCGAAACAACTGACAATGTTTAATCCCTCCCTTTTGGGGTTTTTTCAATTTAATCAATAATTTCTTTCTTACTTTGATTCCTATATTACTTAAACGTTATAAAAATCAGACATTTGGGCTCAGTCTCATAAAAAAAATGAATTCATCATTATTAATTATAAAGTGTGTTATCTTTTTCCTTTTGTTTTTAACAACACCATGCCTATCATAGACGTGGGCAACAATAATTCTCCACAGATTCTTTTTCTTTATATTTTTGATTTGCTGTACTATCCTGGGAAAGATAGTGGAGTGGTATCTAATTGCTTTTACTATAGTTTGGAATTCAGAGATTTTTTTCCTTTACATAGATTTGTTGCCACCTATATTTAAGACCATAACCTGTTATTTAATCCATAACAAAGTGGAGAAGAGATGAATTCAGGCCTTTCCTAAAAGCATTTGTGTGAAAGTTAATGCAACAGGTCAGGCTGGAATTTGAAATTGGCTTTCCTGCTCCACTTTATGGCGATTAAATCCATGATAATATACCAACATACAACCCAAAGTTTATGGAGAGTAAGCCCTTGGGTTCTCAAATGAACTGGTCAACAGCTTTTGAGGAGAAAGAAACACAACAACCTATACTATTTAAATATATTTAATATACAGATAGGGAAAAGGTAAATAAGGAAGTAAAGTGGTTGCAGACAATGTGCATCTGCAGACTTAGCTTAAGTGAAAGATGTCCAGTTATTTTGTCAGCAGTCTTAGTTGAAGGTGAAGTCCCTTTTAGTCCTCAGTTGGCTTCTTTAGGTTGTAGTAATTTCACTTGAGGTCGCTGGACCCATTCTTTTGTAACTAGATACCATTAATTGGATTTGTGGAGAAAGAACAGCTTTACCTCGGGCTGCCTGATTAATATGATGGAAGAAAAAGAGGATGGGTTTTTGAATTTGGCATATATATAGTCAAGGCCATATGACACTTACAAGGACAGTAATTGGTCCTTTATTTAGCCATTCAGCATCTTTGTTTTAAAGATTAGTCTTATTCTTCTGATTGATTATTTTAAATTTCAATAAATCTCCATGCTAATAACCACTACATTACCCGCACATGCATTTCATCTTTAGTTGAACTATAATGGAAGAATTTTTTGGTTTAGGTTTGCTTTCTATATGTTTATAGGTACACAAATATCTGCAGCAGTTCTCACTTTCCCACCAAAAAGCTATTATGTATGTTTACCAAAATAACAGTTAGTTGTAATCATTCCTCACATCATTCACGGGAGAGCGATAAGAATCCTGTGTTTTGAAAGGTACATAAAATGTGCTAAGGTTAACTCTTTCAAACAACCTTTAAATCACAGGGAAATGCATAAAGCAGCAGATGGCAACATCACTTGTCAATGTTTCTCCAACAGGTTGTTTATTGTTCATATTAAATGTGTTGGGATTCATCTATCCAGGTTTTTGTTGCTGAATGTCAGGATTCCAAACATTTAGCAACAACAACACATCTTTTAAATAAAACATGTAAAAGGTTATTTTCCGAAAGAAAAGTAGAAGCAAAATGTCAGTTGAAATAAAATTTATACATTCTTTTCAGGAAAATACAATAAAATGTTCAATTTTCCTTGCAATGAAGTTTGTTTTTATAAAGTAATTAAGTGTTATTAGTGCTACATAGAATATGTGAACAGATTTACATTATGATGATTAGTCTAATGTCTTTATGATTTGTATACAAAAGCTTAGTAGGCAGCTGCAGATTATTTCCATCTATTGTATGCATGAACAAAACTTTAGTCTGTGGCTGCTGGCTGTTTCTCTTCCATTGGGTGCATGTGTGTGGGTGCATGTGTGTGTATGTATGCGTAGATCAAACTGGCCTCCATAATTGTTTTGAATCTTGAGAAGCAGTAAGCTTCTATTTTTATATCTGTAAGAGGATTCAAAATCTAATTTTACATAGAAAGGTGAACTATTTGAATACAAGGTTTTCATTAGTTAGAAAATAATTTCACATTGGCTCACAAAAATCTTCTACTTGGCTTTGCAGGAGTGTTGAAGGGAGTTATTGTTATTTTCTAAATGGTCCAAAAATAATAAATATCTACAACAACATCCACAAGTATTTTGGCAATATTTGCCCTTGTAATGATTGTTTATCGAACAAACCTTCTGATGGAGTTCTATTGGTTGAAAAATATATATATAGGATTTAATTCCTATACCATTATGGAATCCTCCATACTTGCCTGTCACCCCTTACAGGAAGATGCACTCTTCCCCAAATTAACCTTTAACCAATCATCACTTCAGTTTTCCAAACTCAACTTCTCATTGGTTAAAAGGACACAAAAATGTAGCAAGTTGACACAAATCCTTTTTTCCCATGCAGCTGTCTGGAGCCTATTTGAAACACCAAAAATCTATAAAAAAAGAATCGCTCAACTTAATTCAAGTCAGTCAGACACTGAGTTTCAAGAGATGCCAGCAGACTCCACACGTGCCAACACACTGACTCAATAACACTACCAGCATCTCATCAACTCAACACAACTCGCACTACTATTGCCGCATGAAGAAACTTAACTTACAATTTACTAAAAAGTGACATTATCACTAGGAAATAGTAATTGTACATTTAATCAATTTTAGCATATCAAAGGCACACAACTCTTCATAACTTGAATCAACACTTACAATTGTCACACACATATACACTATTATTTGAACTCTCACAATTGACATTTTACCTTGCAGAAATGGAACTGTTTTAATTTCACAAACAAACTTAAACCATCAACATTCACTCACAAAATCTCTGGATGGACACTCTTTGCAATCTTATCTCACTTGCCACATTTAACAAACAATCTATCATCACTTTGTGTATGTCAAATATATATATAAATTCATGTCATTGTTGAAATCTATAACTACGTTGATTTTTCCTTGATTTCTTCAAGTTGTATTGTCTTCATATGTTTGTTTAATTTATTTGTTGTGGATAAATGCATGATGTACGCGCACATTTTAGGCCTTCACACAATTTCACCTTCTGACACATTTTACTTAGCATAAATTCTGCAACACCATAACCAGCAGAGATACTATACAATATAAAAATAAGAACAAGGATTCCAACTTTATTGAACACTGACATTCTAAAAGACAATCATGTCTGGGAACAAATGAATGACAAAAGCAGGAAATAACAGTAGCATTACAACAGAAATGCAAAAGACCTTCCTGAATTGATTATGGGCTGCAAAGTATCTGTCAAACAAGAAAATGGCACATAGCAACCAGTAACATAGATAAATTCACAAAACCATAAAAATTTTTACTGGGAAAACTTGTAAAAGGGCTCAGTCAAAAGGACCCACTGATTAGTTGGTCAGCTCTAAATGAACTAGTCTGACTTGGTGGAATCTTGCGCAGAACTGAAGTGTGAACTATTCAAAACTAACTAATTAACCAAAACTAACCAAAACAAAATTAAAAAATATCCTTAAAAATGAAAATAACTTTCATCAAACAAGGAACCGAGGATATCTGTTATTTACCGAAAGAAATTATTGCATCAAAGAAGTGTTATTTAAATCTTCCCAGCATCTACACATTTTTCTTTTAGTTTTTACTTTTTTTTGGTTATCTCTAAAGTAATGGATTATCACTTTCGGACCCACTGTGAAATTTCCTAGTATCCCAATGGGCCAGTCTGCCACTCACACAAGCAGCTTACACTTTCCTATCAAAAAATTGCCACATGAGTTTGCCAAAAAAAATGTTCATGAGGGGCATGACAGTATTCAAGTAACACATGTGCAATAGTCATTACTAACTCTAAAATTAAATATGTAGTATGATATAATTTTAACTAAAGAAATTAATACTGTAGTGTTATTTTTATTTTTTTATCATGCCTCTTGATTCCTTGGGGAATATAGAGCCTCAACAATAACTCATCAATTATGTAGACGGAACCGGCATTCGTTATAGAAGAATAAAGTTGTTGATAAATGAAAGATAAAACAGTTCTACAAATTTAACAACCTTATTTATAATTTAATTTTAAAAATGTTCATTAATAAAATGGTATCATTACAAATATCAAAATGACATGAAAATATCAATTTATTTAACAATTCAAATTTCAAATAGTTTTTCATTTGTATCTGTGTGTGTTGATAAAGTTTCCTTCTTTTGCGAATGTAAATTTTTAATATGCAAGATTATGTTTATATTGATTGCATATATGCATATGTATCAGCAGTATTATAGCAAACACAGGGCAGACTGGAAACTGGATTCATCGAAATATAAAAACTATGTAAAAAAAAAATTTCATTTTTATTAAATAAGTATTTGTTATTTTAATCATTAAATTGGTTTTAAAACAGAGGGAGTATTTTGTATGTTAAATAATAAAACTTTTAATTTTTCAAAAAAAGTAATGAAAATTTATTGTACTAAACTACACACCCTCGTAACACCAACTGTACTTTGTACCCCCTTACCTGTTTGCACTTCACCGCAAAATTTGGTTTTGATCAGTCAATATATGTCTAGTATAGAGGGTGTGACAGACGGACAAACTAACGGAAATCACAGAATTTTATACATAGATAAATCTAGAACAGATTTTGACATAATGTAGATTTTTTTGTATAAAGAAAAAAAAATCTGTGGTCATTTTGAAGTAATATGTATAAAAGTTAATTCAACAGGATCAGGTTGCAGGTCACCAATTATTTTAGAAGGTTAATTCAATAGGATCAGGTTGCAGGTCACCAATTATTTTAGAAGGTTAATTCAATAGGATCAGGTTGCAGGTCACCAATTTAAAAGGTTTTTAGGAAGCAGGTTAATTCAATAGGATCAGGTTGCAGGTCACCAATTATTTTAAAAGGTTAATTCAATAGGATCAGGTTGCAGGTCACCAATTATTTTAGAAGGTTAATTCAAATAGGATTTTAGAAGGGGTTGCAGGTCACCAATTATTGCAGGAAGGTTAATTCAACAGGATCAGGTTGCAGGTCACCAATTATTTTAGAAGGTTAATTCAACAGGACCAATTATTTTAGAAGGTTAATTCAACAGGATCAGGTTGCAGGTCACCAATTATTTTAGAAGGTTAATTCAACAGGATCAGGTTGCAGGTCACCAATTATTTTAGAAGGTTAATTCAACAGGGATCAGGTTGCAGGTCACCAATTATTTTAGAAGGTTAATTCAAAGGATCAGGTTGCAGGTCACCAATTATTTTAGAAGGTTAATTCAACAGGATCAGGTTGCAGGTCACCAATTATTTTAGGAAGCAGGTTAATTCAATAGGATCAGAGGTTGCAGGTCACCAATTATTTTAAGAAGGTTAATTCAACATTTCAGGTTGCAGGTCACCAATTATTTTAGAAGGTTAATTCAACAGGATCAGGTTGCAGGTCACCAATTATTTTAGAAGGTTAATTCAACAGGATCAGGTTGCAGGTCACCAATTATTTTAGAAGGTTAATTCAACAGGATCAGGTTGCAGGTCACCAATTATTTTAGAAGGTTAATTCAATAGGATCAGGTTGCAGGTCACCAATTATTTTAGAAGGTTAATTCAACAGGATCAGGTTGCAGGTCACCAATTAATTTATTTTAGAAGGTTAATTCAACAGGATCAGGTTGCAGGTCACCAATTATTTTAGAAGGTTAATTCAATTTTAGAAGGATTCAACAGGAGGTTGCAGGTCACCAATTATTTTAGAAGGTTAATTCAATAGGATCAGGTTGCAGGTCACCAATTATTTTAGAAGGTTAATTCAATAGGATCAGGTTGCAGGTCACCAATTATTTTAGAAGGTTAATTCAATAGGATCAGGTTGCAGGTCACCAATTATTTTAGAAGGTTAATTCAACAGGATCAGGTTGCAGGTCACCAATTTTATTTTAGGAAGGTCACCAATTATTTTAATTCAACAGGACTCGGGAAGGTTGCAGGTCACCAATTATTTTAGAAGGTTAATTCAACAGGATCAGGTTGCAGGTCACCAATTATTTTAGAAGGTTAATTCAACAGGATCAGGTTGCAGGTCACCAATTATTTTAGAAGGTTAATTCAACAGGATCAGGTTGCAGGTCACCAATTATTTTAGAAGGTTAATTCAACAGGATCAGGTTGCAGGTCACCAATTATTTTAGAAGGTTATTAATAGGATCAGGTTAATTCAATTATTTTAGGATCAGGGTTGCAGGTCACCAATTATTTTAGAAGGTTAATTCAACAGGATGAGGATCAGGTTAATTTGATCAGGTTGCAGGTCACCAATTATTTTTTAATTCAACAGGAAGGTTGCAGGTTCAATTATTTTAGGAAGGTTAATTCAAAGGATCGGAGGTCACCAATTATTTTAGGAATCAATAGGATGTCGGATGTAGGATTTTGTGAAGATGTTCACATGAGATGTTTTGTAGGTGGGGCGCAAATTTTTGTAGAAAAATAAAATTGTTGATAAACAGAAAGATGAAACCTTTAACAAATTTATTTATTATTTCAAAATGTTCATTAACAAAGTGGCATAATTACAAATATGGAACTAAGGTATGAAAATACTGTCAATTTATTTGATGATTCAATTGTCAGGTAGTTTTTTCATTTGTATCTGTGTGTGTTGATAAAGTTCCCTTCTTTTGTGAATGTAAATTTTTAATACACAAGATTATGATGCGGATATATCAGCAGTAACAACCAGAATACAACAACAGATTAATTCAGCTGAAGATAATGTAAAATGTATTGTTATTTCAAACAACACTGACAACAAAATGAAAGGGAATAGAATATAAGACTTGAACAATGTCAGAAATGAGTAATTGATCTTTTCTTCCTTTCTTCATTTGTTAGATGCCACGTGTGATGCATGCTTGGGTGATCATATCACTTTTTGATTCATTATTAGCAGAAGAATTCATGCAGTAGGTTGCTATTATTTCTTCAGTAGACTGGCTTCCAACCAAGGCTGTAGGACACAGTTTGTCCAGCTATTTAACCTATAGCGGGGGGGGAGAAGATATGGATTCATATCTTCCCCAAGGGTATTAGCACAAGTGAATGTAACAAATTTGACTGAATTACAAACCCAGGTCTCGGATTTCTCATTTAAACCCTTTATCTGTCACACTAACCGCACATTGTATTTGGTAAAGTGTGAAAATGCATCAAATTTTTAGCAAAGAAATCTTAGCCTGCTTCTCACTGACAAAAATACAAAAGTCATTGTCATATCAGTAATAGCACTGAACAAATCCAATATCGGTAATAGCCCTGAGCAAATCCAAACCCTGCTTGTAAAATCCAATAAAAAAGTTGACCATTCAGCATTAGTGTTTACATGTAAAAAAGAAAAGAATCCAGTTTGCCCTTTCTTGATTTTCACAGGCCAGTCTCAATTTGTTTTACTTCTGTGTACCGTAAACCTACTTTTGCTGAGTTGTACACAAGCTGAAACTAGAAAAATTGAATTTGATTAAAACTGTAGTGCATGTGAAATAATAATAATAACACCCTTTACTTTCAAATTCAGGTGAGCTGAGGAAAAAGACAGAAATAAATTTGCAGGCCTATGTGAAATTTTCTTCAGACCAATGAAAAACTTGCCATCATAGAAATTAGCCATTGAGCCAAGAAGAAAGAAAATAAAGTAGCAAGCCTATGCAAAATTCTTTTTTATATAAAATAAGGAAAAAAATTAAATTAATGAGAGAAAAGTGTCTGAAGTTACATGAAGGGTTACATTTCTGTTCATCATGTCCAGCATTGAAGTTTTCTCCAGTGTAAAATTATTTGCCAATTATATTATTGGCTTCTAACCAAGCATGCGACACTTCAAAGAATTTTCTCTCAACAATTTAAGGCAGCTAAGTATTTCAAACTATCTCTCTTCATCTAATATTGTAACTATGCAACCATGTATCACTTTGGTGAACAATGAATTCTCTTACCTTTGTTTTAAACATTTTTTAATATTATTTTATGTCAGATAATTTAATCTGTTGTATGAACATTTCCTCTTCATGACAATATGTGACTTTAAAATTTCAGATTTATTTTCTTAAAACAAGCTACTATATATATATATATATATATATATATATATATATATATATATATATATATATATATGTATGTATGTATGTATGTATGTATAAAAAGCTACATATATATATATAATATATATGTTTTATATATATATATATATATATATATATATATATGAAAAAATGCTGCCTAAAAACACATATATATATATATATATATATATATATATATATATTATATATTATATATACACACAATATATATATATATATATATATATATATATTATATATATTTAGGCAGCATTTTTCATTCATACATGTTTCATTGAATAATATAGACAAGTATTTTGTCTATTTATTTTATGTAAATTCTTTTCATAATGTCTGTTAAGCTTAATAACATTATCATTAAACAAAGAAAGAAAATCACAATATTGATACATATTTTTTTTTAATCCAATCTAAGCTTGCGGCTTACATAAGTCATTATCAAAGATGACAATTGATCTGATTTCTCTGGTCAGATGTGTCAGAGGCTGAAATTCATTGGAGGCTTTTAACACAATACGGTGACAGTGCACTACCGTGTACAAGTATGTATGAGTGGATCAAGAAGTTTAAAAGTGACTGGACAAGTGTGTTGAACAAAGAAGAAGCAGGACACCTGTCAACCTCCACCACTGACAAGATACAGCATATTCAAGAGATGTTAATGGTGAATTAGCGAGTTATCATTGATGAGGTAAGATGTTCTCTGCAGATTGGGATTGTAGTGATTCCAAACGTCGAGTGACCAAATTGTGGTGGAAAGTTGCTAATTAATTATTTTGTCAGGTATAAATTTTGAGAAAATAATGGCTGTGTGAAGTAATTAGCTATTTCGGCTCACATTTAACTTTTACATTCAACAACATTGATAAAGCATAAATATGACAAACAACAAATTTCTTTTGTAACAACAATAAGAAAATTTTATATAACATGAAATATACAAGCAATACATGTAGGTTGAGTTTTGTGTGAATGAGAGATTTTGTTGGTGGATTTTAATTTTGATATATAAACTCTTATAGTGATAAGTGTTAAGTGAAATTGAGTTCACTGAGAGAAATATTTGTTTTATGTAAGTGTTTGTAACTTTTGTAGAATTTGTGAATAAATAAACTTGTTTGTATTGGTGCTGTAAGAATTGTTGGCTAGGGTCACCGTGAATATAATCAAGAAGGAAAGCTGTGCTCTTGTAAAACAACACCCCACATGAATCATGTACAACATACACAAGAGAAAAATAATCAAGCTCAGTGAACATTAATAAAATATTGTATTAACAATGATATACAAAAATCAACAATAGAATAAAGAAAGTTGCTTCCCTTTTTCCGTAATAAAAAGGGTAAGTTTAGCTAATTAATGTTGAGTACAATGTTGAATGTTATTTAACTACAAAGTTCAATTGAAGTCTTAGCTAAATAAAGAATAATTCCACAGTGTGTTACCAGTGTAGAAAGATGTAATGTTCATGAGTGATATCAATAGGAATTGGTATGATTACTCGAATGAGTAATAATTAAGAATTAAAATGTCACAAGAAATATGCGCTGTGCTGTATTTTCCAAGAATTGAACTGCTACTGGCTGTTGGCTAACAGCGAGAGGGTTTTTATAGTTACGCATAGGCTCCAGTGAGCATGGCGCCAAAAATATAGAAAGATACTAAAATACGCGATTGCTCAGGAAATGGACCAATCCGTGATTTTAGAGAAAAAGTCAAATGACGTGCGATGGCAAAATTGTCATATAATAAGTATTATATATTTATGAACCAATGACATTAAAGAAAATGGAGGTGTGGCACATGTAAGTGATCACCACATGTTTAAATCGAATTTTAAACAGTTTGTAAGACAATTTCAGAAGTGTAATTTGTGGTCTAACGGTTTAGTGACAAAAGTTGTCTGCCTTTGACTATATACTTTTGTTTGTCAAAGATTGAATAAAATAGTTTACGAAAATGCTGGAAGGAAGTTTATTCTGTAGTTAAGAACTAAACTTAGTGAATAATAAATTCCAGTGTAAGAAATGTTCTGTGGATTCTGTTGAAGATAAATTCTGTGATTGAGAAATTTCAATATGTGATAAATAAATCCAGAAATAGTAAGTGAGTGAATTGGATGGAGTCGTATTAAATTAGCTTGACTTGAATTATATTGAAGTTTGTTTTGTGTTGAAGTAATTCTAACTTTATAATTTCAAAGAAACAAGTGTCATAGAGTAGTTTGGCATTTGTTAATCATGTGAAAAACTCACTAAAGAAAATGTGTTTGTGCACTCTATTTATTTATTATTCAATCATGTGACTGGCTCACGAACACATTTAAAGATCTTGGGGGTAACCTGAGTCTAAGCATTATTGTGTAGGCATTGTTGCAACTTTTGATATATATTGATCAATCAATGATGAATAATGTAAGATTTAAGCTTGAAGCTTGGATTGCATTTAGGTTGTACAAAATTTGTTGTTAGCATATGTAAATATACAGTAAATGTACTTGAATATTTGTTATCCAATGAAAATCATTAAATCAGAATAATATGATAATTAGTTAATGGATTTTTGGTGTATAGAGGTTAAACTCTATAGGATTACTGCTCTTTGTTCCTCCTTGGTGCACACTGATAGCGGAGCAGCCATGTTTACACTGTAACAGCAGCAAGAAAATTGGTGCGGTCAAGCTCAAATTTTGATCACATAACCAAAATAGTACCGACTATAAGCACACATGAGCAGAAGGCATTGTGATAAACTTGAAGATATGTTATTGTGAAAGTGTGTATAATTTTTGACTTACCCTCGTATATAAGTGAGAGAAAGAAAGATGACAATTTGATACCACACTTAAAGACAAGGCTAAATTGGGAGAAATGATAAGAAGAATATTGTGTGGCATCAATCTGCTAAGTTGAGTAATAATACTGCTTGCATTGAAAAATCAGAATTTGATCCATTCTCTGGCTTTTATCTTGGTTTAAGCATCAACTACAGATAACTAATGATAAATGTTGTAAGAATTTGTACTTCATTGAAATGGACAAATGGAAATAAATTCAAAATCAGTTTTGTATTCATTTGTATTTTTTTAAGAGGATAAAGTGATTATTTTCGTGTATGTGTGTATCTTTTTTGCCAAATAATTTTTTAATGAAAATTGTCACGACTGATAAACTAAGGGAAGTAACTCCAAATTCTTTAGAACATAAGAACAATAACTCGTATAATATCATCGCGCGAAAGTTCGACCTTTCTATTTTTGTTTAAAATCTGACCAGAAAAAGATCTTTTTTAGTTTTGCTGACATTTCAGAATGATTGATAACCAGAAGAATTATACCTACAGTGTCCGCTGTAAAGACGTTGCTCGAGTGGTGGAATTTTCGCCTTATGAACTGTCCAGCAAATTGTTGGCTGTCGGCACGAGTACACAAATTATTATCGCATCATGCCGTTTCCCTGTAAGTTCACGAAACAAATTAAATTAAATCTTCTTAATTATTGATCTTTAGCCAATAATTAATATTTTTCATGCTTATTATTAACAATAAAATTTTAAACGTCTGTTTTACTGATATTTGAAGTGAACTTCTCATGAAAAAAATGACTTTTTCAGTTTAACTTTTAAAAAAATGTTGTTAGTCACATTTATTGGGTTTTTTAGTAATGTGAAAAAAAATATTTTAAATTCTTAAAAAAAGTATAATGTAGGTTTGTCAGTTTACTTGATAAATATTGAATTTAATTTACAAATTTATAATTGTAAAGTAACTGTTGTAACTTAAAAGTCTCTAGTTTTATTTATAAACTTTACGCTCTCTTAAAAACTTTATTCATTTTTAGCGTAAATTATTATAAATTCTTTTATTTTAATTAATAAATCTATGATTAATTTTAATTATTATAATTTTAATTGTGTGTGCAAAATTTCTAGGTCTTTTTTTTTCCTTACAAATCTAGAGATTGAATAATAATAATGGTTTCGGTTTTATTTTATTTTTAATTAAAAAAAAAATGAAAACTTTTTTTTGCATGTGAAATCCCACGACTTGCATTACAATTGAAAAAAAAGAAAGACTGAAAAAGTAAATATTTATTTGTACTTGAACGGAATTTGACACAAGGCTGAGTTTAAATGGGAGCACAAGCGTATAAAGACGAGGGAGAGAAATTGCTGAAGGCTCTACTTTAGCCTAGGACTTCCTCTTTTGGATACGTTTCAGGTGCGAGATAATGATTCTCGTCACCCGCACCCTACCTCAGGGAAGAGGAGTATTATTACCTGATCAAATTTTTCTCCAGGCCTGGGCAAATTGAAGAAGAAAAGAAAGAATAATTCAAAGTTCCATATTTTATTTATTTTTTTTAAATGTCATAGTTCTCCACAGACACATTTTTCTTTATTATCTGTGAAGTTGTTTCAGTTTCATGTTACCTTATTCACGATTTTGAATTCAGAGAGTTGTCCTTTTCTTAGACTGATTGCTGGTCTACCCGATATGTGATGAGTTTGTGGAATCTTCCATATTAACCTTCCACCCCTTTCGGAAAAATGTTTCCTTCTATAAAACGAAGCTTTAACCAATCAACATTTCATTTCAGTAAAATTCAATCTTCTATTGGTTAAAAACTGTAGCAAAGTCACAACAGATCCTTTTCCCGCCTAAGGTCCCTGGAGCTGAATTTTAAACATCCAGCTCTATATAAACAAACACATGACTCAATTCAAGTCAGTCAGTCATTAAAGTGTATTTACTTGACCCCCCACTGAGTCAGGTTGTGACACAAGGTCAGTTTTTAACGTGAGGACCCGAATGTTTTCACTCAGGCTGCTGGTCCAAGCTGGTCTTAGCTGGTCATAGCTTGTCCAAGCTGGTCAGAGCTGGTCTAAGCTAGTCATCCATACAAACTCTACACTGTTCAATTTACTGACTCGCAACCACCTAAAGTTTCTCAACAAACTCAACTCAAATAACCATTGTCCGCATGGATATTCATCACCTACAATTGACTTTAAGAGTGAGCACTTACACTACGTCAAAGAAAGTGTACATTCATCAATTTAGCCTATCAGTTAAAGGCAAACAACTCTTAGCAACTTTAATTCTGACTCATAAATAACACGCACACACATACTAACAGTTGAACAATACATTTTGATATTTTACTACGCAGAAACAAAAATTATTTTAATTTTAATAACAAGCCAAAAGCATCAGCATTTACTTATCACAATTCTGCACGAACATTCTTCCCAACATTATCTCAATTACCAAACCAACAAAAATTCTCTTTATCTTTGCATGTGTATTTATTATATATAAAAATCTCTTTATTGTTGATCTCTAATCACGTTGTTCAGTCATTCCTTGCTATGCAATTGTCCTTATGTTCTTTGTGTAATCTATTTGTTGTGGGATAATCCAAATTGCACACACTCATAACTTTCATCCTATAACAATTTACCTTCTGATACACCTCACCCAGCATACGACCCACAACAGGTTCATGCTTTGCCACTACTTAAGTAAACTGATCCAATTGTAAAAATAGGTATTTAAAAGAAAAAAAAAATTGTAGATTAGCATTCTTTTAGACTTTCCTTAAGTTTTGACACTCATCAAAATTGAAAAATATTGATTTGTTATCCTTTCAGAAGAAGGGTTTGGTATTTGAAGTTTGGTATATTATAGGGTTGTGTGTGTTGTTATCACCTACTCCTATTCACCCTATACCTCCTTATTCACCTCCCAATTGGCATGATTTCCACACAAAAACTATTGCACTATGCACAACACTCTCATTGGCTAATGCCAACCAATGAAACATCTTCCCACTAAAATCCAAATCTCTGTCTGGTATAAAAACCTTGACTCCAGACAGCCCAGGGGTGTGAGGAGACACTCAAAGAAGGCATTTTACAAGCCACACAACTGCTTGAGTTTCTTTTTTTTCTAGTTCAGAAATAAGTTTGGGCAAGTCATGATAAGCTTAGTTATAATGGTCGAGCTCAAATTAGACTTATGTTGGAATGACCAAAGAAAAGGTTGATTTATTTCACAGGTGGAGGTTTTGGAAGACACATGCAAATGCTATGTGTTGGAAAGTGGAAAAAGAGAGTTCTGTTCTTAGTGGACCGGAGAAAGAAACGTGCAACAGCAGAGACGTTCTTTTTCTATGTGCTGCTTATATCCAGGGGCAAGAGGGATAAAGAAGAAAGAGGAAGGGGTTGTTTGTTTGTTTTTTTTTTTCTATAGACTTAAAGAGCACCACCTAATGGGCGTTTGATGAAGCCAAGTAGGGTAATAAAGTTTTTGGTTTCTTTATTACTAGCATCATAGGGAAATCTTTTTCTTTTTTTCTATTATTCATTTTTATCTTATCTATTATTTTGTTTCATTTTCCCATGAGGTGTCCTCTTCATAATTTCATTATAGTCTAAAATTGATCTCTGACTTTAATAGTTATCAGAAATTAGCTTTTTGTTTACAAATGTCAAGTTTGAAATGTGTCAATGCCATATCTGTATACAAAAACAGCCTTTTTTTATTTTATAAAAAGATTTCTTTTAAATAAAGGCAAAATATATATATATATATATATATATATATATATATATATATATATATAAAATTATTGGTATTCTGTATGGAATTTCCAAGAGGATATAGATCCATTGAGAGCTCTGTCAAAAGGCAGAGCAAAAATTATATAATGGCAAACACTTAAAACACAATAGGTGATATTTTATTTCATTGAATCCAATAAAACATGGCTTCAAATCCTCAGACCTGTAAACCAAATAAAGATGGAAAAATTTACTCTAGGTTTAAAAATTAAGAATAGTGATTTCATATTGAGAGTAGGGAGAAAGAAAGATATTAAATTATTGTGTAGGAAGGGGGGAAAAAGAAAACTGTCATCTCAGTTGTATTAGAAATGTGATGACCTAAATTGACACCCAGCTTGTAGACAAAAATCATTACATGAAATTGGCAATTGAGAATACATTTGAAAAAAGATTTTAAGTGTAAATTCGAAAATCTGTCAGGATCCTTCTTCGGCTAAGATTTTGAAACATGAATTCAACTTAAAAAAAACTTAAAATTTATATTAAAAATAGTTGTTGGTTAAGAACATTCAAAAAATATTAAGAACTTAGCTAAAGATTTCAATTTAACCATAAAAAAAGATTTATTCAAAATAAAAAAAAAAAATAAAATAAAACGTATATATATATTAAAAAAATAAAATAACTATATATATTAGTTTGTAACTCTGGGTTTCATGCTTTTGTGATCATCAGACAAACTGGTTTATTTTTAAAAAGTGGATCTATTTATGCTTATTTGTGTTTGATTATTTGTGTATGAGGGAGGGGGAGCTCTATCACAGTTATTGAGCACTTTCCACTAAGTACCATATATATATATATATATATATATATATATAATTTCTCAGAGTTAACCTGTACAAAAAGATAATATTTATAAATATAAAAGACAATAGGAAAATTGTAATAGTTGCTGACGCGTTTTGTCTGATGATAATAAAACTCATAAAAAAAAAAGAAAATATCTCACTCAGAAGAAAAAATCCCCGAGAGTGCCGCCATAGAATATTACCCAAATATTAATCTACATCTAGGCTTTTTCCCTATTTCACCTTTCTTAACAGAATTACTACTCTCCCAAACAAATGTACAGGACAGTATCAAGAAATCAAAAAATAAAAATGGTTGATGCTGTCAACACAGCAATGAAAATAATATCTCCACACATGACAGTAATTGACGTAATTTCAGTTAACAGTATGAAAATAGCATTCTCTAACTTCTTTCAGTTGCTAAGGACATTTTGTTTTGTTATTATTAGTTACTTTGTTTAATAAATTCATTTTGTTTTGCCTTGAAAAAGTCCACATCGGACGAAACGTGTTGGCAACTATTACAGTTTTCCTATTGTCTTTTACATTTATATATATATATATATATATATATATATAATGTTACTTCTACAAGACCCAGAATTTTTAAAATACTAATGATTGTAACAAACAGTTCATCAGCATTATAAGTACCTGAAGATTGTATTGAACATGAAACTCTAAGTCGTACTTTTGTTTGACATAAGGTAATGTGTATATTTATTAACATATACTTTATAGCTCTGTATTATCATAATGGACACTGTTTTGTTAACGCTAAAAATTAAATAAAATATTTATTTGCAAATTTATATATGCATGTGATTGCATGCATGTATGTTTGCTTGTATATATATATATTTATTTAATTGATATATGATGTGTTTTATTTTAAGAAAATGCTTTAAATTGTCCTCCTCTTTATTGCCATATTTGTTATATGCTCTGTCTTCAGCTGATATATATATATTATCTGAAGAAGAAGATATATATATATTATCTGAAGAAGGACAGAATGTACAATGTTACATTGATAAAATGTATTTATAATAATTTTTATATAAGTTCTTTAATTGATCTTCATTCATAATTGTTGTGACTAAGTAAATGGTCAAAGAAATAACAAAACAAGTGTTACATATATATCATATATTAAACAGTAAGTACAACAGAAGAGTATTACGCGACTAGTGAGTTTGTGTTGGTTAACCCACTGTTCAATCTATTTGATTGTTCCCCCAAAGTCTTCTTTCCTATTAATCTTATAGTTGGCAAAAGAGTCCAAAATAGACTCTTTAGAGAGAGGACACCACAACACTAATCCAACATTTTTTTCTTGTTCTTATATGCATCATATTTAGTAGATACAGCTTGGATTTTTGAGTCTTTAATAAAACAGATGTACCCTTTGGCAAGATTCAAGCCTGTATCCCTCCTTATAGCCAGATGTTTTTTTTGACTGACAGCTTGGATTTTTGAGTCTTTAATAAAATGGATGTACCCTTTGGCAAGATTCAAGCCTGTATCCCTCCTTATAGCCAGATGTTCTTTTCGATTGACAACCAAAAATGACTTCATAATGAAAATTCAGCCTTACCTTACCATGAAGCCAGTCAAAAAGTGTACTAACCGATACAGTGGTTACAAGAGAGATGAATTGGTTGAATCCAATGACTTTTAACCCAAAGAGTTGTGAGTTCAGTATCTGGTTACAGCAGAGGTGAACACAAACTTGGAGAGTTGAATTACTAAAGCGAGATAAATGATACCGGGACATTCGAAAGAGGCATGGCATGTGGAACTAGAACAATCTACCCTGGTGGACAAAATCAAGGGTTCAGTTTAAAATTCCAATCACCTGAAGAAAGCCAGAGTGTACAACAGAAACATTAAGAAATAGGCAATGAAGATGAGGACAACAGTTTGAATAATGTAAGTAGTGTAAATAAGAAATAATTTCTTATGTATTTGTTTTTTGTTATCCTCTTTAATTTCAGGAAGAGGACCCAGAACTGGAAGACATTGAATATGAAGAGTTGCAGATTTTTCAGCCAGGATGTAGCATCACTGCCCTCAGCTGGAGCCCAGAAACTTCCGTTTCTGTTATTTCCAGTTCTTTAAGGTAATTAAGGCTTTATAAATATGATTCTGTGTTTTTGGTAAATCTCCCTAATTAATGTGACTTTAGCTTTGTCTGACTCAGAAAAAGATTAATAAAATGAAAAAATTCTAGTTTAAAATGATTAAGTACATTAATGTGGTGCAGTGGCTTGCATGTTCGTCTGACAGAGAGCTATGTTGGCGTAGTTTGTCTGTTGGTGGGTCCAACCTATCTAGAAAGACCAATGGGTAGGAGCCAGACAAAAACTTAGTCACCGATAGGATCAAATCATAATGACAAAACCCCCGCAAAAAACCCAGGAGTGGATAGCAGCTCTTCAGTGATATAGATAGAAATGTGGAGCAACTTACTATCATCATTGTTGTGAAATTGAATCGACCCACAACAAAGAAAAAGGAAAGAATGGTTTTCAATTATAAAAATATAAAATATTTTTATTTTTGTGTTTTTACAAGTAATTTTTTTTTTTTTTGCATAGATGAATGCTAAAGTTTCTTGTTTGTTAAGATGAAAAGAAATGTGATTTTTTTTTTCATGTGAATGTGTGAGAAAAAGAGGCAAGGGAGAAAGTGAGGAGGAAGAGTGTCGAGTGTCACCTATCTGGTTGGGGAAGAGTGTCGAGTGTCACCTATCTGGTTGGGGAAGAGTGTCTGAAGCCATTTGCATCGTATGCTGCCATTCCTTAGTGTTTTTGTCCATCTAGAGACTTTATTTAAATATTCTTCATAGGGCTCACAAGCATGTTTTTCATTGTACGCGGGAACGCAACCCATTGGTTGAAAAATGTTAAATATTTATTTTCAACGGATTAATTTATTAACCAGAAGGATGCGTGGTTCTCCAACTAAGAAACCATTTCTTTGTCATTTGATGATTGACTGTCTTTGTATTTTTGTCTTTGCTCCACAATAATGATCTAGCCTTGGTCAAGACTTGAACTCTTTTCACAGATTCTGTTTTCTCTGCCATTAACCATTATGCGAATTCATTCCTCTGACCTAGTTTGAACAGCTCAACTGGCTTGTAACTTTTGATACCTCATTTTTGGTTAGAAATCCCAGCAGGCATCTGTAGGATTTGTCTATAAATATGGGTAGGGGGAGTTCTTACCAGTCAACAGAGATTTTCTGTTAAAATGTCAGGAGGGAGTCAAATACTAATACTGTTTTTAGTTTCTGTATTGTATAAAATCATTGGAGATTGGTATTTTTACCCCTCCCCACCAAAATTGTACATATATATTTTAAATTAAGAATGTCATTGAGCAAATGAGGTATTTTGCTGTATGTGGCACGTCTGCTAACAGTAAATGTGATATGTCCCCTGCAAAAGCCCAGGTAGGCCTTGTAACTTGTCAGTCCAGAAGTACCTCTACATATTGAGGTCTTCTGTTAGTATAAGTAGTCAGATTTTATCCATCACAAATTTGTTAACAGATAAACTTTGTAACAGATCATCCTCAGACAAATTAAAAAATGTCAGATAATAAAAAAACTATATGGAACTCTTTTCACTCAAAGCAAACCAAGAAGAAAAGAATCTCCAACAAACTACCCAGTTTAAGATAGGACTAGAGAAGATTGACCTTGTCCATCCCTCTATTTTGGCCTTGTGTCACATTTTGTATATCCTGGGCAAATAAATATTCATTCCTTTAAGACAGTAACCAATTTGGAAAAGTAATTCTCTTTTGTAAAATGTCTTCTTGTTTTTTTTTATTCCAGATTTGTAGCTGCAGGAATGGATCATAATCTGAGAATAGTAAATCTAAATTTGAAATCTGATCCAGATGTTGAAGTGAGTCCAAATTTTAATTACTTAACTAACCTAACAAGCTTGTGTAAATGGATGACAGGACAGAGAGTGGGTGGGATAGTAAAAAGACAAACATTGCTTAGAGCTACGAAGGATAGGAAGTTGTGGAGAGACATGATCCACCTAACAAGCTTGTATAAATGTATGGCAGAACAGTGAGTGGGATAGTAAAAAGACAAACATTGTTTAGAGCTACGAAGGATTTAGAGCTACGAAGGATAGGAAGTTGTGGAGAGACATGATCCACCTACCTAACAAGCTTGTATAAATGTATGGAAGAACAGGGAGTGGGTGGGATAGTAAAAAGACAAACATTGCTAAGAGTTACAAAGGATAGGAAGTGGTGGAGGGCTATGATCACCCACGTTATGAATGGACATGGCACATAGAAGAAAAATGTTTTCTGCTATAAAGAAAGTGCTTTTGTAATGTTTTGCAATGTACTGATAGCTGCTTTAAATATTACATGCTTTTAAAAACATTTGTAAATGATTGGTAAAACAGGGATTAAGAAAGATAGTGAAAAGACAATTTACTAAGAGCTACAAAGGATAGGAAGCTGTGGCAAGTCATGATTTCCCATGTCCTGAATAGACACGGCACATAAAAGAATCTATATATATGAAAAATTCTGTAACTTCTGTTTGTCCATCTGTCACACCCTCTAAAATTGCCATACATTGACTGATTGAAACCAAATATTGGTTTTACTATGGTGCATAAAAACTGCAAAGTAGGTTTTTTGTTGAAGTATTTTTCCAAATAAATCAATTTTATTCAAATTTCATTGATTGGTTTGCGAAATAGATAGTTTCTAAATCCTGCAAAAAAAACTGTTAGTGATAACTTCAACAACATTGTGACGATTTCAATACATGTCCACATGTTACAATAAAATTCACTGACTTTCATCTGTCTGTCCATCACACCCCCTAAAGTAAGCATACATTAACTTATCAAAACCAAATTTTGGGGAGAAGTGCTAACATGTAAGGGGGTAGAAGGTATTATTAGGGTGTGTAGCTTAGAACAACTAATTTTCATTAATTATTTTGGAAAAATTAAAAATTTTATTATTAAATAGACAAAATATTCACATGATTTTAAAATCAATTTAATAAATAAAATAATAAATACTTATTTAATAAAAATACAATATTGTTTTTTTGCATATCTTCTCTTTTGAATATCTTGTATTTATATACAAGAATCCAGTTTCCAGTTCACTCTGCATTTGCGAGAACTATAAACAAATCACTAGTCCAAATGCTTCAAAAAGTTGGAATTTGGCTCCAGAAAGAAATATTTATGCATGACCAGTTGTATGTTGCATACTCAAGAGTAAGAAATCTGATGGATGAGAAATGAGTTCATTTCAATTATAAATGTACAGTACTTCATCAGCTGAACAAATCATTCCATGTTTTGTTTTGATTCTCATTTGCCTCAATGTGCACAAAAAATTCCAGTGGAAAGGATCGACCACTAGAAACTAGTTAATGCTGTTCGAGTTTGCTCAAAATGAAGAAAATGAATGATACAAAAATAGGCAAACTTAGACCTTCATGCCCACAAAAAAACAAAATATCAAAAGGAGGCTTTTTTCTTTGACACCACTATTATTTTAACTACCTTCACTCCTCAGCAATTTTTATTCTTTTAAAAAGCAATGATTATAATTGTAATAAAACGTAAACATATGATGAAATCGAATTTATACATTTTTTGATTTTAAAAATTTATAACAAAAATATTAAACACTATTTATTAGATTGTTTATTTACAAGAATAATTTTATATTTACAACATTCTAAAAACTAATACAATTAAAACTAATACAATATTTATCATTTATCAGTTTATAAAGAAATAAATATGAAAACAGTTTTTTATTCAAAATTTATAAACATTTACTAAATTATTAAAATATATGAACCAACTATAAGGAAATCCTTATTTACCATTTTATAAAGTTCAAATCAATTGTCATTTAGCCAATGCTTTGCCAACCATTCCAATAAATAATCTAATAAATAAATAGTGTTTATTATTTTCGTTGTCAATTCTCAAAAACAAAGAAAATGTATAAATTCCCTTTCATCATGTTTAAGTTTTATTAAAATTCTAATCCTCACTTTTTAAAACAATAAACATTGCTGAGGAGTGAAGCTAGTTAAAATAAGTGGTGTCAATGGAAAAAATGTAATTTTGACATTCCAGGTTTTTTTGTGGGCAAAAAGATTAAAGTTTACCCCAAAATACTCATAAAAATGAACAATAATGAGAAGGATTTATCTTAAAAGTTTATGTAAGTGACATTTTTTGGTGTAGAATTTTTTTTTTTTTTTGCTGTTGAAAATTTTAGTTAACTGAATACTACAGTTGTTCATAGGTGTTGTGACCATTAGAATTGGATCATACTTAGAATATGAGTGTGAAAGCAATTGAAAGACGACTTGCATTATTTACATTATTCAGACTGTTATCCTCATCTTCATTACCATATTCACAACATTTCAGCTATTGTATGCTCTGGTCTTCTTCAGTTGAATTGGAATTTTGAACCGAACCCTTTATTTTGTCCACTGGGGTAGATTGTTCTAGTTCCATGTGCCATGTGTATATGAATCCTTACAGATTCAAGTATAGACATAACGAATTTTTACCTCTAGATCTAAGTATATTAAAAAAAACAGATTTCACCATTAAATAACCCAATTAGTATAGTTTCTTTTGTTTTATGGCATATCAACCTCAATAGGTTAATGCCGACAAGATTTTTAATGCTGGTAATATTTTTTTTTGTCAAAACTGTATTGCTGATAATATTTAAAAAAAAAATGTATTGCGGGTAATATTTTTGCTTCAAAACTTCATTGCTGGTAATAATTTTTTACAAAAATCGTATTGCTGGTACTAAAATCTTTACACTTTCATAGTGTTTGACTCCAGTTTGGGGGGTTAACTATTTTCCTATAGATGGGACCCTAACAGATGCTACCACCCTGGGTCAGGGTGAATCTGGGAAGAACAGCTATTAAGAGGTGGTTCCATGTTCCTCAAAACTTACTTATCAGAGGCTCTGCTGTTGACTGTAGTTTATTGTCCTACTCAGGACGCCCCAATTAGTTAATTTTTCTTTTTATTGCAATCATTTCTTTATCAGTTTCTTTTCCCTTTTTTTACATTTGATCACTTTCTAATTTCAATAATTGTTCTTGACCTGTGACCTCTCATCTTCAGTTTCTCAAAGGTCACAAGAGTTTCATCAATGCTGTTGCTTATGAGCCTAATCTGGGTCAGCAAATTGCCAGTGTCGGAGATGACAACACCTGCCGAGTTTGGGAGAAAGATAAAGACAGTAGTGAGATTAAAGAAGCCATGTGTTTCTACCTCATGTCTCCAGGGGTCAGTGTTTGTTGGCATAATGAAGAACCCAAAAAGGTATTTTACATTTTAAGATATATTTAATAATTGTCTTTTTTCAGTTTGTTGCAGCTCTTTTCAAACAGTAGAAATTAGTCAAAGGTCACAAGGAAAGACAATTATATATATATATATATATATATATATATATATATATATATATATATATATAGGCTGCTGATTAATGCTAAGCTCTTCACTATAAATTGAGTTCTCTGGTAGCTGGTAATGCATATATATTGTATATAATGTGTTAAAAAATTCCTTTCTTCCTAGCGTGTGTTTGATGGCCTGGGGTTGAGAGTCTCTGACTGATGTCAAATCGGTCAGGTTTCGATCCTGGCTTGAAGCAATTGCATATCTAGCAACACTGATGAGCTGTGAAACAGTCTGTCTGTGGATGACACACACACACACACACACACACACACATATATATGTTCGTAGTTTTGTGGTTTTACCAACTCATCAGGCATGTTGAGTTGGTAAAACCATGAACCTTTAAGTTGCACTTTGAATGTAGGTTTATATATATTTATTAATATATACTTCTTAGATCTGTCTAACTACATTCAACACTGTTTTGTTTACACCTTAAATTAAGTAAATATTTATTTGCTTACCTGTCTATGCGCACTAACACACATATAATATCTAATATCTAATTATTTGGTTTATATCCACATTTATACATACATATATTTCTCACTTTAAATGTTATTTTCTTGAAAGTATGACATTTGGCTTTGCCTGACTGACTGCCCACTGTGGCCAAGTTGGTAAGGCATACTGGGGTAAACAGTAGCTCCCTCTGCCCTGAGGGATGCAGGTTCAATTCCTGCTGAAGAGTGCAAATTTTTCTTTAAGATTTCTTGAATATTCAGTCCGGGAGACATAAAAATAGATAAATGTACTGTTTAATAAATAAATGGAGCATCTACTCAAATACAAGTATTCACTAAAAATAATGTTTAAAGTGATAAAATCTGTTGTATTAATAAAAGAAAATCCATACTAATAACCTATACAAGGACTAACTCAAATTAATGATAAAAAAAAAACAAATGAAAACTACAGATAAAGGTTACTTTCTTCAGAGACAGTCATTCACTCCTGTAGTTCATTGCTACTAACAAGCAAGGATTTTTTTCCTGATGATGGCCATGCTGGCTGAAACTAGTTGAGGAACCTAATTTAAATAGGAAAACAAAAAAATATTAATATACCACCCAGTGTATCTGAAATTTTAATTTTGTAACATTTTTCTTCAAGACACGCATACATACATTCATATATATATACACACACACACACACATATATATATATATATATATATATATATATTGTAGTAATAAATTAATGAACACTACAATCTTTGTCTTGCAATAAACAATACCCTGATGATATGTAAGGGAAGTAACTTTATTAATATTGTAAAAATCTTAAAAAACATCTGTGAATATGAGAGGATTAAAATAAAAATAGACATATCTAAATTATTCAACCATACATACATACATGAATGAAGATATGTTGCCTATATATATATATATATATATATATAGAGAGAGAGAGAGAAAGAGATAGGGTGCAATAGTTAAATTGTTGCCATTTTATATTTTTCATTTCTTGCAAACTCAATTGCACAGTATAGTAGAGTCAGTTGGGCACTCTCTGCAAGAAAATAAGCACCATGACGAAATTCAGTTCATCAGAAATTTGGAAATTGCTGGAAACTCCAATATGAACATTTCAGTGTGTTAGGGTGTCAATCTAAGAACTGCAGATGATTTGAAAAGAATTGGATAAGTCTAATGATGATTACGAAGGTGCTTGGAGTGATGGTGACATTATATCTCCATTCATCTTCCCAGAACACGGAGGCCTACATCAAGTGCCTTGAGGCAGTAGTGATACCCTGGGTCAAGAGGGTGGCTGCTGGAAGACCCTATGTCTGGCAACAGGAATCTGCACCTTGCCACACAAGCAGGAGAACCTGGTCATGGCTGACAGATAATTTCTGCAATTGCTTCTTCCACTGCGAGGAAAGTTGGCTCTCTGTGCCGCGCCAGGAAATTTTTCTCCCCTGAATCGATACTTCAAATATACAAAACAACCATTCGCCCTTGCATAGAGTATTGCTGCCATATATGGGCTGGAGCACCTTCTGCTTACCTCGGAGTTCTTGACAAGATCCAGAGACTGATATGTAATCTAATTGGCCCTGATCTAGTGTCTCGTCTGCAGTCACTCTCTCACAGACGCGCAGTCGCCTCTCTCTGTCTTTTCTACAAATACTTCCATGGTAACTGCTCTGATGAGCTGCTTTCACTGGTTCCCAGACTCCATGAATTCAAGCACCCTATGAGGCTGGCATCCCGCTCCCACCCTTACACCGTAGAAACTTTCAAATGTAGCCGTCTCTTCTACTCCAATAGCTTCATACCTCGCACCTCTCGCCAGTGGAACACCCTCCCCAATTACTGTTTCCCTGAAAGCTATAATCTCCAACTATTCAAATGTAATGTCAATCGACATCTCCAGTTACCTTGATCTACCCACTATCCTACTCCTCATCCTTTCTCCTATCACTCCTATCTGCTCTCGCTCCAAATCTTCCACAACCCCCTGCATCCTAGTGGCTTCACGCCTTGCTTGGGGCGTAATGCTTAAAAAAAAAAAACCCACATCACTTCTTACATCTGGCCACATAACTCTCTAGACTGCACCCCACCTGATTATGTGTAGAGCACAGTTGAGCAAGAGAGCAATGAAACTCCTTGTAACACTGAAGATGAACCGAAGGCCAGGATTATGGCAGCATTCACCAACTTAAACAAGGAGGCTGTCCAGAATAGATGCAGGAGATTCCGATTTTGTCTTGTTGAATAAATTTAATATTTCAGGATATTTTTTATGTAATTTTGGTAAATATATCTATTAAAATAAGATGTCAGTGTTATTTTCATTTTTGCGTAATTTAGATGACAATTTATTCATCGCAGCATATATAAAGTGGACACTGAGGTCAACATTAAGTGACAACAGTCTGTTTCATGCTCGAATACAATCTTCAGGCCATGTGTGTTGTGTTTTGGCTCATCTATTTATATATGCTGGTCAATAGTGCACTATGGGTAGTAAGGTCTATTGTATTATCCTGATGATTAAGATGATACAATAGACAAGATAATGCAGTAGACCTTACTACCCATAATACACCATTGACCAGCATATATAAATAGATGAGCCAAAGCACAACACACATGGCCTGAAGATTGCATGAAACAGATTGTTGCTGCTTTGTGTTCACCTCAGTGTCCAATTTTATATTTATATACTTTTTATCTCTGATAGTGAGCACTTTTATCCATAAATAGCACATATGATGAAACTCTCTCTCTTTCTATATATATATATATTGGACTCTTCCGTCAATTTTGACGTATGAGGATCTGACAAATTAACCAATTGATTCAGTTATGAAATTTTGTGCGATAATCTTAAGTGGCACTTAAAACCCGCCAGTGATTTACAAAGGAGGCCACATATGGAGCACTAGTGAGGATTGTGAGGTGATATATATATATATATATATATATATATATATATATATATATATATATATATATGAACTGAAAAAATATGGATTAAACCCATAGAATAATGAAAATAGGGAAGACACTGATAAATTTTTACATGATGGGACCCATTGGTGAAAGTTTTATTTTAAATTATGTTTGTTTTCATTGGATGGGTAGATATCATGTTCATATTTTCTGGTGTTTATGGGTTTGAATTCTTGTGAGCATTTGTCTTTGTCTCGTAGCATCTGTGTGTATGTATAATTCCTGAAGACAGTAACAATAAAAAGGAAGTATATATGTGTATCAAACACCACAAAATATGAACATTTACTCGACCAATGTAAATGAATGATTGTGATAGCAGATTATAGATAAGAAAACCCACATTGTATTAGATTATTGATGAAGGGAACAAAAGTTTTATCATAACTTAGCTGGTTTCTAGACATACCATTAGTGCCAATCCTTATTGGATTTAATCCCCATTGAACATGTATGGGAGATATTGCAGATCTCACTACTTTCTCTTCAGCAATACCTAATGTAAACATACATCTAACCCTTGCCCAAGCTTCCCACTGACTGACCGATGATTACCCCACGTTATATTCTGGTTTTTGATCTTGTCGGAGTGCAATGAAATCTGGGGGAGGGCGTGATGCACCTTTCCAAAGAAACCCGATTAAAGACAAATGCTGAGTCAAGAAAAAAAATGTGAAACATTTTTTCCCATATGCCGATGTTTTATTTCGGGATTGACCTGCTCGTCCTGGTGGGTTGGTCGGTAGGGGATACTTCTGCTATGTCAGCTCTTCCCCTGACCAACTCCTCATCCTGACATGGTGGCTGGCAATACGGATGAGGAGCAAAGGAATTACTCGATGGACATGCCCATATCCAATCAAGGGCAGACCGGAGCTCCCCACTCAATCTCATGCATGATTGTTAATATAGACCAGCGTCCGGATATACCCTATTTCCAGATTTGCTGCCACTTGATCTCAAAAAATTCCTTATCTTGTGTTACACTTTGGTCAAAGTAGAAGACTGAATTCAAAAGGAACCATCTGCTGATTCTTCAAACAAAAATACTTGAGATCAAGATAAGACCATCACTTCCCTTTGTATGTGGGTGTCTATAGTATCACACAAATACAACTCCGTTATTGGCAGCCCTGGATAAATATTTGGTAAAGATGCTACCACCTCTTTGATTCTATGTCAAGTTGTATTGCCACTAATTTTTTTTTTTTTCCAGATCCTGGTTGCTCAAAAGAATGGTATTTTACGTTTCTTCAGTCTCCATAACCAACAACCAATCATGTCACTTGATTGTGGCCAATCCCCATTAATGTCTGCAGACTGGTGCCACATGAATTCTCTTGCCGTTGCAGCTGGAGCATCAACAGATTGGCTGCTTTTTGATTCATCTGTTTCAAGGTTGGCACCTGAAAACTGATTTTTAAGTCTTTGTTGTTGTACAGGAATTTTTTTTTTTTACAAGTTCTTTATATCACCTGGCAGGATTAATAAACAAATGCATAAAAAATATCATTTAGATTAAATCTATAGTGAGAGAAAATTCTGCTAGTTGGAGGAAAATGAAACAGTTAATCAAAATGATATTTTCATTCAAACCTGGTATATTCATTAGACAAATACAAAGCCTGGAAAACATATTAGGAAGATGACAAGCTTATATACTTATTTCAGGGGATCACAACCTTTTTTTGTGTCATCACCCACCTTCACAAAGAAAGATCTTCCACTACCTACCAGTATAGTAAATATTCAAAAGAATACTAAAATTGCTTGTTAAAAGTTTGTTACTGGTTTGTAAACTGACTTTATGATGTAGTAACAATAATAAACATTGCCAAGGAGTGAAGGTAGTTAAAATAATTGTGGTGTCAAGGGAAAAACTGTCCTTTTGATACTCTGTGTTTTTGCAGGCACAAAGGTCCAAGTTTGTTGTATTTTTTTAATTTTATTTTCTACTTTTCTTTACTCTTAGTATTTTGGTCTAATAATAAAAAAAAAACAATAAAAATCAAATAAAAGCAATATTAATCAAAAGGGAATAATTGACCAATGAGAATTTCCTTGTTCAAAATTCATCTAAAATTTTATTTTTACTATTTACATTTTCTCCTCCTAATCAGTTCACCACAAGCAAGGTGATAGTGCCACTAAGATACAAGGGGTTACTGAGAGTAAAAGAATGAAAAGACTTTAGTAAGGAACCGGAAACAAGGGATAAACCTCTACTTCTATTCAAAAGACCAGGGATGAGTGTGAAATGGATGATAGGCAAACCTATCTATGTTTGGAATATTATCATTTGTTACTATTATGTTTCAGCATCATTATTTATTTAAATAAAAGGTTCAGTTTAAAATACCCTGCAGGTTACAAGGATTGAAATACACTTGATAAATACTGGAGGACACAACAGCAATGAAGATAAGTCTAAAAGAAAATAGTATAAATAATGACAACTCCTCATCCTTGAAAAATTTTGTTTGCTACATTGTTTTTTTTCTTTACACTATTCAAAGAGAGCATCTTTTCCTCCTGCAAGGAGGCCATAGAATTAATTGTCTGAAACATTGTGTTGACAGATAAAAAAAAAGGTCGCAATGTTACTGATTTTTAAAGTTGTAGACCAGTTTTTTTTTTCTGTTTTCTAGTGCCCCTGCTGACAAGAAGCAAGCCCATACAGAAGGAATCCAACAAATTCGTTGGTGCAGATGTTCAGATAATCTCCTGGCCACAATTGGACACCCAGGCTGTCAGTTAAAGGTGTTCAGTGTCAAACAACAGCAGGTAATTTGAATTTTATTGTTTCAAAAAGATATACTTATCATAGAACTGGTATTAGATATTCACCCAAACCATTTTTTTTTACCATAGTTTGATTCTCACTAGGTGCCTCACACAAGTTGTTAACAGAGAAGGGAATTAATGGTTATTGATTAATTATTATTGAACTTCTGATTGATTTTTAAATTGTGATTATTAACAGAGAGCTCATACTTAACATGTGGCTATATAATAATTCTATTTTTGTTTTCAGCTTCTGATGTCACAGTCTTACCCTGTAGGATCTGGATTGTCATGGCACCTGAGACTCCCAATCCTGGTTGTGGCTGGTGACCAACGCCTGTATTTCTGGTCAGCAAGTTCAAGTTGAGCTTGGATAATTATTGAATAAATTTTTCTTGGTATTGATTGATGTTTTTACTTGTTTATAGGCTATAGATGATTATTTTTGTGATCTGGTAACAGATACAGGTGATATACCTCTTTGGATTTGCCTTGTATCAAATATCTAATTCTGACAATCTGTTACAGACTTTGTTGGATTCTGGAGTGAGGCAGTTGTAACATTAGCATAAACTGACAAGTTTGACTATTAAGGCCTTTCATATTGAATTTGCACGGAATTAGTAAACTATAAGGGAAAGTAAAAAATTATCCACTCTCTTATTATGTCATATGTTAAAGGATGAACATGGCAGAAGCCCAAACGTGAAGTTGAATACCTTGGAATAAGTCAAATCAAGCAGAACAAGTGGTAGCAGTTGTAGGTTGTGTCAGGAAGAGAAGTTGGCTATAGCAACATATAAGAACAGTCGTATGTTGTTAAATGGTAGAAAAGTCCAGGTGTAGACATATAAGTAAAAACATTCTTAGTCTGTACAACCCTGCATGAATAATAATTTTTTTGCTTACACCTCCACCCCTTCTCAGCTTCCAGAGCCATAACTGAATAATTGTTGCTCACCACCTAGAGAGACCTGACAGTCAAAACCAAGGTAGTGTGCAGTTATATATATATAGTATCCACAAAATAACTTTTGGATTGGTGGGAGATAATGTCAGATAAAAAATCAATTGATGACAAAGAAGAAAACCAAGTCTTACCTAGAAAAAGAATTTGCATTCTCTGTGCTGTTAAAAAAACCCCCAAAAAAACTGAAGATTGTCTACTTTATTAAAACCTTGAAATATGGTCTCTCTTTTTTCCACTTGCCTACTAGTCTCAACCAATCATAGCCATTTTTTACCTCAATAAAAGAATGCTACTTTGGATGATGCCAGCTTTGGCTGTACTTTATTGGTGAAGTAGGTAGCTGCATGTTGTGGATACAGATTTTTTACCCTCTTTTGATTTATGCCCCTGGTATTTTTGACTTAGGGACTTTTGAAATTGATTTATGGCCCCAGATTTTAGATCTGAATCTCCTGTTGTTATTTTACCACTTAGTAATTATTCTATGTTTCAGATACAAATATCAGCTTTCACAAAGATCTGAATGGAAGGATGTACATTCTTTAAAAGAGTACTTGAGCCTTGCTAGGTTGTGATGCTCTGTGTTTGAGCATTTTAAAGCATGCCAGATCAGATTCTGGTTTCTCCTACAAAGGGAGATGCAGAACACATTTTCTTTAAGTCTTTCAAATGTACAGGGCAGTAGATGTAATTCACTGTTTAAAAAAAAAAATACAGGGCTTCTACATCAACATGGGCATCCACAAAATAACACTTGGCATTGTCGGAAATAAAATACACACGTTACGAAAGTGTGCAGATATCACTCACTCTAATCTTGTATTTACTCACCCCCTCCAATTTTGGTAGGATAGTCAATTTCATATGGTGGGGGAGATGGTGCCTATATACATACATCTTGGCCATGAGCAAAACTTTGACCGTTCTCCTTTAATGTAGTGGAGTCGGGGTGACTATAGCTAATCTGACATTACTGGGACTTGTAAGGGGCCAGATAAATGATTCTGTTGAATTACTAAATTGAATCTTGTTCTGTCATTTTTTTTTTCATTCATTGTTTATACACGTTTTTCTTTGAAACATGGCTAGCAACAAACTTGAGCAATTTTTCTTTCTGTTTCTCTATCATAAACTCTAGATGAGCCAATGGTGTATAATTCACACCAGCACAGACATACCACAACCAACTTTTTTTTTTTTTTTTCAGTAAGTTTAACGTATCTGTTCTGACTTCACGCCATGAGATATACATTGGAAAATCATTTAATATAAACAGGCCTAAACAGCTTTGGGGAAGAAGGAATTAAAAAACAAAAAACAAATGAAACAAAATCCCCCATATCTTTGGCATCTAAGAGTGCATAAAGAATCTCATCGATTTTTGATGGATACTATGCTAGTAATTTTTATAATTGCTTAATTGTCACATTCAAGATTAATAAACTTAGATATCTACCATATTACAGAATATTTCTTTCAATAACAAGTACATTTTCATGTGCTGTGTTGTCTTATATTTGAGGTATCGCTGCTAATTTCTAAATAATACAAAGGGGCAGATAAAACTCAAAATGCATAAAATTTTTTTTTTTTTTATTACTGAAAATGATTTTATTTTTTGGTCCATACTAATTTAAACACACTCTCTAGTAATGCCAATGTTATCGGAACCAAGAAGGAATCATTATTTTGTCCCAATTTTTTTGTTGTTCTCTTTTCTGTTCATTGCTCATTTTTTTATAATCTTTTAATTCTGTCTCACTGTATGGTGCCTTCCCTTCAAATATATCAGGAAATTCAAATGTTTCATCTTTGTCCTGAAATAGAGAAAAAAAAAAAAATCAATTAATAGAACTTCAAAGTGAGTGAAACATTTTTTCTGTTACATATTTCAGTAAAAGATGTAAAGGTTTGTTACTGCTTAATTACTGGGCTACTGTAGGTAATCCAGGATTTCAGAAGAGAAACTCCTATCTTTTTGTGCTAAAGCCACAAAGAGATAGGAGTTTTTTGATGACAACTCATGACAAAAGATCTTGTCATTGAAACTTTGTAAACATGCTTCTGTGTCAATGATCCAATATTTCAAAATCCACAAAACCTTTTTTAAGTGAACTTCCCATGTCTATATAGTGGACTCTTCTGATGACAGTAAAAATATAATTTTGTTATTTTAAGCTTGATAAATGAAAAGGCTGTGACTTAAATTATTTTTTAGCTCACAGAAAAATGAACAGTTATTTTGACAAGATGGTTACACCTATATTTATATAAAGTGCTAACATTTTCACTGCTGCCTTGTTACCAAAAATTTTTCAAAGCAGATTCAAATTATTGATGTTTCTGATTTGCATAATAACTTCAGATGGACTATATATTTATGCTGGTTTGGAAATTACATTAAGCACAAGTTAGTTTATAACATAAACACTAGGAAATGATATTTTCACATCTTGAAAACTTATGTCTTTATTAAACTTACATTGCCCATTGTCAACATAAATACATCCACAGCAGAAGAAGTGTTAATGAAACTGGATTTTATTTATTTTTTGGGATTGAATTATCAAAGTTGATCTTAAGCAATTTTCTAGTAATTTAAAAAAAAATCTAAACCCTGTCAAATTTAGAAAAGATGAAAAGGTACATAACTCTCTGTTTTCATTTATTTGTGTTGGACTCAGTGGAAATCTTAGTAAGATTTGTTTTTATGTTGATTTTTATTTTACGGTCATTATGCTTAGTAAACAAAGGTCACAAAGGCTCATTACTTATACTTACCAAAACTACAAAAGCAAGTTTATGGTCATCTTCTCGAAAGGCAGTAAAAGGTTTTTCTGGGTGCTTTACTTCTTTACCTAAAAAATAAAAAAAACATGCTATTGCTTTAGCTTTGTATTCATGACACTATATATTTTATAAGTATACTAAATGTCAGTATTCACATGCATCTGTAATTATCCTGTAGCATATAGACTATTATTCTGATAGTTTATACTTTTATTTTAATCATTTCATCCCAAGTCAGGTAATAAGGCTGTTACTGCTAGAGAATATGAAAAATGAAATGCTATTAAGGAGTAAGAACAATAATTAAGAAAACAGAAGATAATGATTGACATTGCATTCAAACTTGGCAGGAAAGCAAGAAGTGTAAAGAGAAGAAACTGTTAGCATAGAACTTACAGTTACATCTAACCATTTCAACTGTAAAATGACGAGACTTTGTCACCAATCTAGTAGTATGCTTAAGTTCATAAAGTCTAGGTACCATCAAGGAAAGTTCCTGATAAAAAGTACAGGAAAGCTATGTTATGGTGGTGGGAAAGTGACTGAAGCCAAGATGCAAGGTCATTACTAATAACATTGCAGATACTTCTTTAGATTTTATCAAGAATCTCTAAATATATAGCTGGAGTGCTAGAGCAGATGTGGCAGTAATATTTAAAGCATTGACGAATGGTAGACTCATAAATATGTAAGATATATTCTGACAAGAAAAATTGTCTAGCTTGACAGTGAACCAACATTCCTAGCTGCAGACTTAGCAATTGATTCAATATAGGATTTTCTATATTGATATATATTATTATATATTGATTCAATATATAAATTTTCTATATAGGATCAGAGTGTAGTATCAGCCTGATGCTACTCAGCTGCAATAAGTTAACATTTTGACCAAAAAAATTTAGTCATTTGTATCAGCTCCAAGTGCTGGATGGAATAGCTATGATAGTGGGAATTTTTCAACTTATAAAATAAGTGAGCTAGTTTAAATAAAGTGAAAGTGTGAAGTAAAAATAATAGAGGTACCGCAGCAAATAAACACAGTACCAAAAGGGGAAAATTGAAGCAAATAATTTAACCATGAGGATGGCACTTGTATTTCATATACAAGTCATCTATTGACCAGTTCATGCTTTTCCTCACTCATTTGAACAGGAGTAGAGGTTTATCTCTTGCTTTCCTGTTCAGGATTGGGTTGCCAGTAACTTCTAAAGTTTATTTGAACCCTATACTTCTATTGTCTCTGCCTTAACTCTGAAATTTTATTTACTATTCAATTTAATTCAAGGAAAATTTAAAAACAAAGTGTTACCTTTTTGTCCAAAAGTTAAGGGGAGGGGACATAAGGTCAGAATTTTGGAAAAGAGATAACACTTTGTTTTTAAATTTCCTTAAAAATCGTTTAATCACCAGTTATGTACCATTGCCTGAAATACAATCATAGTATTGAAACATGAAAGCTTTTGTATAGTGATTTCAAAATGTTTTTATTATAGTCTCTTATAATAAAAATATAATAATTATATATGAATAAAAATTCACTTATCTGAACTCTGAGTTTTGGGGATACATTTAATGTCCAATCATCAGTAGATTTCTTAGTAAATCAAAGTTATTTATGTAATTTATGTAAAGATCATTTTTTTTTTCTTAAAAAAAATTTTTTTTTAAAATAATTTTCTTTTTGAAATAATTTTATAAATGATCACAAAGATTAATGTTTAAAATAAAATTCTGAATTATTCAGTTATACTTTAAACATTAAATATTAATAGAATAGTAAGTTTTCTTTTTCAGTTTTGGCATTTGATTAGATGTTAATACTAAATTTACAATAAGCAATTCAATTGTCTATACCAACTTTGGATGTGATTCATGTGTAGTAAAACACTACTGCTCAAATCTCAAGACTTGTACAAAAAATTAATTTAGTAAAATGTTTTCAAGTTATTTATAAAATAAATAAAAATATATATTTTTTTTAAACATTGTTGATTTTCACTTACATTTACTGCTGAATAATAAAATCATGGTTGATTCAACTTAAGTGTGATTATAGTTTATATTGTAAATAAAATATGTGAATATATACGTATTTCTAAAGAATGGATTTATTTTTTTAATCCAACATTCCTATTAGTTTGAATGTTATTTTTAGCAAAATACCTATATTTGAGTAGATGTTCTGTTTATTTTAAACTGTACTTTATTTTGTTTATTGGCCTACACACTTGAGAAAACTTATTAAAGATTATGTGCTCTCTGGCAGGATTTGAACCTGTATACCCATTTGCAGGAGAAACTGCTGTTTGGTTAGATGTGCTTTGACTATTTGGCTATGAAGAGCTTGATAATCAGGTATCCACTAAAAATAATGTTTGAAGTTTAATATATATATATATATTAGTCATCCATAGACAGACTGTTTCATCAGTGTGGCTGGACATTCGATTGCTTCAAGCCAGGATTGAAACCCAACTGATTTGGCATCAACTAGAGATTCTACCCACAAGCTATCATTGCATGGCAGAGCGTAAGGGAAATTTTAATGTTTTTACTATGCAAAGGATGTCAGTAGCTGAGAGAGAGATATATATATTTCAGTGAATTATTTAGACAAATTTTGTCTACTGATTTTCAATTGGATCCTTTCATACTCATGGATATGCATATAAGATTAATTCATGTTTGCATGACATTTAGTTAACAATCTGAATAGTCAACAAAGAATTGAAATCACCTGGTTTTGACTTCAAAAGTAAAGATTGAAATGAATAAAGGAATTTAGGAGATTATCTCCCCTTTTCTCTTAGTTTCGTAATAGCAATAGTAAACGAATTTTCCCATAAGTTTATTCAGAATAAGGGAAATAGAAAAGTAAGCATTATAACACAAAACACTTGTAAATGTTGAAAACATTATTACAATTTAAATTTGATCTCATCATACGATTATATATACAAGTTCTCAACCCATTTTTTTCTTTTAAATTTCTTGAATGAGCTGAGAATTTTCAGTCCCCTCCACACAAAAACAAAATATTAGCTGATTTTATTTTTTCCTTGAATGTAAAAGTAGAAACAAATCACTAATTATATGTATTTATTCATACTCTGACAAAAAAATGATGACATTATAGAATGCTTCTTTCATCTTTAAATGCAAGACATCCAATACCTTCAGAAATGTCTAGAATATCGGTTATATACAATTATTTTTTTAGATCAATGAATAAAAATAGGTTCAAGTGAATGAATCCTTTGGATCTTAAAGAAGACAATCCGTCATTAGATCATATCAAATGTTACTAACAAGTACCATAACCCATTAAGGCCGCAAGGGTACCACATGTACTGCAACCAAAACAACAATGGTATATCTTGAGCAAGATAGCCTGATGGTGTCCATCTCTGTTTGGATGCAGAGTTTACCTTCTCCTAGACTGGTTGACAACCAAAGCCACAGAACCCAGTCTGCCCTGCTATTTACCCATAGCTGGAAGGAGAAGAGAAGGATTCATATCTTTTCCTATGGTATTTGCATGTAAGTAAACATATCAACTTAAATTTAAACTCAGTTCTACAATTTCTCATTCCGAGCTGTCATCCTTACCCCACCATACATCCTAATGGCACTAAAGAATTACAAATAAAGAACTTTACCAAAAAAAAAAAATCATTTGAAGACTTTCAATAACTACAACAAAAATGTCCAAACACATGAAACTAGAAAGGAAAAAGAATAATGTAATCAAAATGTTAACTTTCCATATTACCTTAAACAAAAGGTTAGGAAGGAAACTCCTATCAATACTAGAAATGGCATTAACAGTCAACTTGAGAAGTCTATTTTCCTGAAAAACTGTTTTAAGAAAAAGATTTTATAAATTTCAACTAATAGTAATGCTAACTGATCAATGAATGTCAAATATTGCCTTTATGGAAACAGTTCATCTCACCATGACCATTAACTGAAGACTGATGTGTGATGCTATAGTTCTTTTAATTTGTGTATAGGATAGGAATTTTAAGATACATGTCTAAATAAATTGTGGAGGTATGGTGGGGTAGCTCAGATTGAGGAATCGGTGAGCTAAGTTCAAATTTCAGTCGAGTTTGTTACATCCACTTCTGTGCAAATGCCCTTGGAAAAGGTATGAATCCAACACTTCTCCTTCCCAACTTTGAGTAAATAGCACGACGGACTTGGTGGCAACTGGTCTAAGAGAATGATAACTCTGAATTCAAAACCTCCAAGTATATGTTAAATAGTCTCATCAACCTGCAGTTAGCCAAGTGTGATAAGTATGGCTACACCCCTGAAGGCATGGTCAATCAGGGAGGGGTTCCTTCACTAAGAGTGAGAAAGCTATGGATTTGGATTTAGTCTAAATAATTCTAAAAAACATAATCTTGAAATTAAAAAGGAAATAAAAGCTTTAAATTCCTACGTAAAACATATTAAGAGAAAAAAAATGAGAAAGACAAAATGGAAATGAAAGAAAGTCAAATCAAGATGGCAGTTTACCTTGAATGATTTGTGTGGCAACAGACAACACTGGGACTTTGTAGATTTTCTCCAGGTAATTTTTTATGTCAATTTTGCTCATTCTGGAAAGATAAAAAATATTCATAAAGATGATAAAATATTTTCATGTAAATTGCAAAGTCTATATTTTGCAATGAAAATATAAAAACATATCTACATGACTTCTTTTTATAAACAACTTAGGATTTTAACCAGTGCTTTGGTTGCTTAAGTTTTGCACGGAAATTAGTAGTCGACTTGCTTAAAGTTTTCTGCTTGGGTTTAATAAATAGAAAAGAAGACATTTCAATGTAACTAAACTAGTAGAATTAGTAGATTTCTTGAATACAGCATAAAATAATTTAGTAACTCTTTATTTAATTTGATTTTCTTTTCTTGAATTAGCTAAACGATACTAATGTCAAAAGTAGAGTTGTTTAAAAAAAGAAAATCATTTTTAGATAAGGAGGTATTTAAATGTCCCCTATCTCACTCTCTACAATTTGACCAAATATCAGATTTTTCTTTTGTAAAGCTTCTCGTCAGTTGGTTGGGCAGAAAACTTTTCAGCACTTCAGTGTGTGTGTGTGTGTGTGTGTGTGTGTGTGTATGTATATAATTTTATATGTGCAGTATTTATTGGAAAATGCTCAATATCAGTGACAGAGCTAACATATTCAGTTGTATGGATATGAGTTAGTGACCCTGGTTTTCACGCATCTGCGATCACCAGACAAACTGGTTTATTTTTTAAAAATTGAATCTATTTATGTTAGTTTGTGTTTGATTATGTTTGGTGGTGGGAGGACAGAATTTTCCTCTGTGTTCATTTGGGATGACACTCTCACATACACATACATACAGTTGTATGCATTTTAGTTCACACAAACACACCCACATAAACAATCCAATGGATGTGTATCTGCACCTAGCCCTGGAGTGTTTATATGGGTGTGTGTGTGTGTGTGAACTAAAATGCATACACCTGTATGTATGTGTGTGAAAATGTCATCTCAAACAGACACAGAGGAAAATTCCCACCACTCCCCAGCAAACATAATCAAACACAAACAAGCAATTGTTTTGTTGATTGCTCTTAAAATAAAATTACTTAGCTACTGTCTACCTTGAAAATGGTAACTACCTGAGCATTTAGATCACAGCTTGAAAATAAATAAATAAAAATAAGCAATGTTGATATTTTTAATAGTATATTTTTGTTGTTTTGAACCAAACATTTTGATTAGTGAATACTCTAATCATCTTCTGGTGTTTATGCTGTGTATAGTCTTTTTTTTTTTTTTTTTTTTCAATAGGTTTAAACTGTAAAAAAAAAATGAATGAGGACAGGATAAAACCATTAATTCTTACTGTTGTTTTTTGTGTCAATACCTGGATTTTCAATTTCAGTCTGTTTCAAGTAAAAGCAGTTCATAAAAACTTGTTTGTTCATTGAAAGAGTCACAAATGATTGATTCAAACAAATAAATAAACCAATTGAAAGCAGCAAATAGCAACAGAAATATTTAGAATTATTTACATCATTTACATGCAAACTATTTTATTTTATTTTTTTTTACAGTGAGGTCCACCCTGTGCAAGGCCTGGAGGTCACTTGAAGTAGAAGGTTACATTATGAGGCAGTTTTTTTATGGACAGGAGAGGAAGATAATGGTTAACCCCAGACTTGAACAGGTTAAGATTGTCGTAATCAGGGAAACATCCTCTTGGGAGCCTGTTGCATGGTGGTTTATGGGAAGAAGCTGTTTGAGTGGAACTTACTTCTATTGATAGTTTGCTACAATGGAAGTGGCATAGTGGGTCTTAGCTGTGAAGGTTAGGACTGGTTATTGCTATTTACATTTCAGCTGTTGTGCCCACCTGCCTTCATCAGGGTTTGTCAATCCAGGTAACCTTTAGGGAATTTTTAACCAAACCCTTTATCTAATCTCTGGGGTAGACTGTTCTCATTCCACTGGCTGTCTAGGGATATTTTGTCTAATTCTTATTGATTTAGCAACATCTGCTACACTTATTTCAGTTAGCAACACTTGATTCCCTACGAAATAGTTCAGATGTAAATAATGAGAATTCCTCATCCCAAAAATTTAGACAGAAATTATTGTCTAGAATTGAGAAAAGGCATCATATTCCATCAGGATCTTGCCAAACAGTGCATTTCTTTGGTGACTAGACAAATATTGTTATAGCTTCACTGGGACGTTCTCACTCGTTTGCTGTATTCAACAGATATTGTAACTTCAAATTATCATTTATTTTCGTCATTACAGAATATTCTTATGAGAAAAAAAAATTAAATTTCCTGGAGGACTGAAAAAGTTAGCTTGAGCAGTTCTTTGGTTAAAAAGATAAAAAGTTTGTGGAGGATGGAATTATGAATTTGTCTAAAAGATAGAAGATAAATATGTTGTTTAATAAATATCGAAAATAAATTTTAAAAATGTTTTATTTTTAGCTTTTTTTTAAAAAACAACAAAACAACCAAACAAGAAAAGAAAAAACAATTTATCATAACCAATAACTTCATCTTAAAATTTCAGATAATTCTTGATTCATTATTGAGAAAACAAAAATCACTTACTGTGGATGTACAATGAAGTGGACATGGTTAGAAGGAACTTTCCTTTTGGGATGAATTAACTTCATCCAAAATTGGGGCAGAAACACTCGAAGCTGTGGGTTACCCTTCCAATAAATAGGGTATTTGGGCACAAACCGTTTCCAAAGAGCACTGAAAATACAGATAAATGAAAAATTAATTTTTTAAATTTTTTATTTTCTATTAAAAAAAAAAATGGTAATAAATATTAATAAAAATTATGAAAATAAATCATTTTCAGATTAGTAAAAAACAAATTTTTATTATAAATGAGAACAATTTTTTGAAAAATGAAGCTTACTGCCATATCATGTTGAAACACCAGTTCCCATATGATCACTGAAGTTAAGCAATAGTCAGTATCGAGATGGGTGACCGCTTGTGAATACCAAGTGTTGTAAGATTGGATATGGGGCTAAGTGTAATGGATAATGGGTTGGAATTGTTAATTGGAGAGGTGAGTTCTAATTCCAGTTGGGTTCCTTATTCATCATCATCCCCTTGACTTTTTAAATTGTAGGGCGGATCCGAATGCAGAAGCCACATCAAATCTCTTCCACAACGGTCTATCAATGGCAGCCATCAGCAATTCTGATATAGTTATATCTGTGCATTGTTTGACACTGTCCAACCACTTTTTATGTTGATGTCCTCTCCTACGTTCACCTTCAACAGTGACTTGCATGATGGTCTTGCACAGGCTGTTGTGCCTTGTCATGTGTCCAAACCAAGCCATTTTTCTCTGTTTGACGGTGGCGAGAACAGGTTCCTGGTGGCCCACATAACTTTCAACCCTTTTCTGCACAAACTTATTGGTTTTATGTTCCCAATAGAAAATGCCAAGGAGTTTTCTCATGCATTTGTTCTCGAACACTAAGATCCTTCTCTGTGTTTCTGCCAACAGTGTCCACGTTTCACATCCATATTGGAAAACGTGGACATTTTCATTATTCACTTACGCACAAATACCCTTGAGAAAGATGACAGCGATTAACACACACCGTTGCATGTGATCTGTTTATTTATTCATTTAAAAATACAATAAATAATTATTCAGAAAAATATTATTCAGTATTGGGGAGAGAATTTCTGAGGTCCGGCACTCGGGTTATTTAGAGGCCTCCCCGGTCGGAAAAGGAGATGTTACACAAGACATTTTAAAGATTAAAGAACGAGTCTTACTTGGAAAACCTTGCGATCGAGTATGATTTGGCATGAGAATTTGACTTTGAGGAATTCATGTCGCATTTTGTTTCAATGAAAGTTCGAAAAATGCGCCTTTAAGCTGCTTTGGAACTGGTTTTAGTTTTCGTTTTTTTTTTTGTAATTTTAGACAAATTCATAATTCCATCCTCCACAAACATTTTATCTTTTTAATCAAAGAACTGCTTTTTTTTCTCTGCCTTTTGTAAAGAAGCCCCCACCTAAATTCCTATTTTCTTGAGGCCCTTCGGCTTTCGAGGCCCGACACATTTGTTCTCCCCATCTTGCCACCACTGTTTCCTTCGGGAAGAAAAATTGCCAATAGTTTAAAAATGATGAAAACGTTACTTTCAACGAAAAGTTAAAACATTTAAAAATAAATCATTGTAAATGTATGAGAAAGTGTGAGTAAACAGGTGAGGACGAAAGAAAACTTTTTTTTGTTTTGTTATTTTCCTCATGAAATGTAAGCATGACATTCACTTCAGAAAGCAAAACAAACTGCTTGCATGTGGCCCGCGGGTCGCAGCTTGCTCATAACAATTAGTCACATTTCTCATAATACTGATCTTTTCTTTTTTCGTTTTTTTTTTTTTAAAAACCTGACAATCAGGTGCAATATATTTTTGTTTTCATACCTGCTTCCAGCGAATACAACATTAATTTCTTAGGTAATTCTTTTATTTTTGAGAAACACTAAAATTTTAAAATAGAAGCGAGTGAACTGGTTCTAAAAGGGAGCTCGCTCTACAATGGACGTATAATGTAAAAAAAAGTAAACCCTTACTTTGTGTCCGACCTTTATGGCAATGGATATTCGATAATGTGAATAAATGTTACAGGGACACTTATTTATAGGCTACTTAACGGAATTCTAGGGAAACGTTTCAGACTTTTTTTACAAAGTCTGAAAATCATTAAATAATTGATTGTAAGTTGTTTTGTTATTGGTTTTTTTTTTTTTTTTGAGTTAAATTTTCATCGATTCTTTTTTAATCTTTTTCCGGCCGAAACGACTTCAAAAAAATATCGAGAATTCAAATAAATGATTTAACTAACTACATTCTCTTATTTAAAAATAAAGAAAATGAGCGAGTAAAACATTTAGAGCGGATTTAGTGTCTAGGGGAAAAATGTACAATACGGTGTTTGTTTTTTTAACTAAGTCTTTCTCTTCAGTTTTACTTTTAGAACTTGAACCTTTGTGTGACCTTGTAAATAAATTACTGATCGCTGAAATGGCTTTTAAAGAACTCAGCTCTTATGCTAGAACTCGATAAGATATTATAACAAAGCCTTTTCACACTGAACACGCAAAAACTAAAGAAAATAATTTTAAAAAAATAGAGAATTAACTGAAAAGCACATGTCCGTTCAGTTCTACTTACATTCGGTGCGCCATTTTGTTAATGTTCAGAATCTCACGAAGTTATCTCCCTTAGATCTTACATCCCCCCCAAGCTTGGGATGACATCATTGAAAATGCTTGTTTTCTACGCCAACCACATCATATCGGTAGTTATCTGAAAATTGGTTTTCTTTTTATCATTTCACTCCATGCAAAGTAGTAAAGCCACTAAGACACAAGGAGTTACTGGGTGTGAAAGAATAAGAAAAAAGTGAAACGTTATTAAGGAGCAAGAAGAGTAGGAAAATAATTGAGAAAGAAAACAGTAGATAATAATAGACATTGCATTTAAATTTTTGAAGATCAAAGTTGGCTGGAAAGCATGCAACCTGAAGAATGTTCAACAAGTGAGAAGTGCAAGAAAAGATACTGTTAGCATAGAACTTACTGTTGCATCTAGCCAATTCAACTGGGAATTGATGAGACCTTGTTGCCAATCTAGTACTGCACTTAAATTCATAAACTCTAGGTACCATAGCAGAGAGTTCATCCAAACAATTACCATGAAAGTATTTATAGAAAAGGCATGGTGAAGCTACAGTATGGTGGTGGGAAAGTGACCGAAGCTGAGGTGACAGGTCAGGAGCAATGATATTGCAGAATCTTCTTTGGATTTTCTCAAGAATATCTAAATATGTAGAAATAGCCTCAAACCAGATGTGGCAGCAGTATTTAAAACAAAGATGAATGGTAGACTTATAAATATGTAAGATAGATTCTCCAGCGAAAAATTGTTTAGCATTACAGTGAACTGACTTTCTTAGCAACAGACCTAAAAATTGATTCAATATAATCTTTCCACTCCATGTCAGTTAAGAATGTTAACCTGAGAAAATGCAACATATCACTCCCCTGGAGGTTAGCATCAGTCATATTTAAGGGAGGCAGAAAAGGGGGATCTCAGATGATTAATAGACAGAGCTTTTGTTTTGGAGGCATTAAAATTAACAAGCTGTTCCTTTCCCAAGTTAACAACAGAGGTATCCAATTATTATCCTATGGACTGTTAATCTAACTTTAAAAGTTCAAATAATAAATAAGTAAAACAAATGATATAAGCAAAAAGATTTAATTCCAGAAATATTATTCTATCAATTAAAATTGAATAAACAGGAATGATTTTGAATATTTTTATTTCACCATCAGCATTTTCTTTTTTTTTGTTCAAATAATTGTTCACCCAATACAAGGCTCAAGAGCCACCCAATGTAGAGGGTTACCAAATTAGGTTGTTATTTGAATGTAATAGGAAGCAGTAAAAAGTGCAGGTTATGAAGAGGTGTAAGAAGGATAACAGTTGACTCTAGATTTGAAGAGGTTACAATTGTAGTGATAGGGAAAGCATCCTCTCAGGTGTCTGCTTCACAAATTGGCTGTTCTTGGGAAGAAGCTGTCAGAATGGAAATTCCTCCTTACTAATGGAATACAAAGAGTATAGAGATAATTTATCCCAGTGTACATTGCATATTGGGTTTTAGCTGTGAAGGTCTGAACTAGGGAAACTAATGAATGTAGCTCATTAGTAATTTTACTTAAAAAAAAACAAAGATAATAGAAAAAAATCAAATTTTATTTCTTTAATTCTGATTAGTATCTTTTACATTTATTTTAGTTAATGGCTTCTTTGGCCTTGCAGGGGATCTGTTGGATTACTGTCCCTTGATGATAATCACAGGTGGCAAGATTTTGGAATTATCACCTACTGGCAGTAATTACAGGTGGTGTGAGATTTAAAAGACGCAATCTCTTTCTCGTTGACTTTTCATAGTGAAAAGACATATTCTTTTTGCTCCTGCAAAATGTGAGTAATCAACTACAGACACTTAAGGTTGCTTTGAACTTTACACATCTATGTCGTATTATTCCTTTGGATTTATATGAGTCCACCAAAATTGTTAGTGGTTCAAATGTACCAAGATCTTATAAAATCTTATCAACAGCATATATATTCCATAAGAGATCAACATCTTCTATGTACCATATCCCTTCAGGACATGGGTGATCATAACTCCCCACAACTTCCTTCCTGTCCTGGGTATGACGATAAACTGCATCTGCATCTTGGGTAAGACGATAAACTACGTCCAGCAGCAAGGCCTCTAATCCAGAGGTTTTGAGGAGCGCGGAACCACTTCTTAATTGCTGGTGTTCCCAGGTCCACCCTGACCCGGGGTGGTAGCACCTGTTAGGGTCCCAGCTATGGGTAAATATTTAACACCTAGACTATATCCGTGTCCTGGGTATGACGATAAACTACATCCGCATCCTGGTTATGATGATAAACTACATCCAACAGCAGGCCTCTGATAATACGTTTTTGAAAAAATAATGTTGCCAGCTGTACGTTTTTGAAAAAATATTACCAGCTATACGTTTTGGAAAAAATAATGTTACCAGCTATACATTTTTGAGGGAAAAAATATTAAAAGAAATAGATTTTTGACAAAACAAAAATATTACAAAAAAAATAGTCGTTGGCATTAAATGACCCATTGGGGTTGATGTGCCGTGAAACAAAACAAACCAAAGAAATCAACTTCATCATTCTAAGCAATTTTTGGCCCTTTACCATCTCTTCCAGTCTATGTTCTATCATCCATTTATTCAAGCTCATTAGGTAGATAATTCCTGGTTTCTTTGTGTTATGTGTCTCAGACATTTCATTTGTTTTTATTTTTGACTTTAAATATCAGTGTGGAGTTTAGCTGAAAATAAAAATTAGCAAGTCATGCTTATTTCCCTTGGTAAAAAATAGACATTATGTAGGCTCCTGCAGATCCAATCAGAAGTGTTCATGGGAGCATATAAAAAGGAGCAGCAATAACCTTTCTTTCTTTCTTTTCTTCCTTCAGACATTGGTCACGAGGCTCAGCTCTTTTCTTATCAGTTTGTCATTGTAGATAGTTTGTCATTGTAAATAGTTGGACATGTATTTCATCATCCTAAAAAAAACTCACACAATTGTACATTTCAGGTATGGCCATTTTATATACCAGCTACACATGTACATTTTTTCTTTATTATTTGTTTGATGTGTTTTCATGTATGTCACACAAAATGGTTCAGTCTTTAATGGTTGTATCTAGTTTTTTATGTTTTGCTTTTTCTCACTTTTTCTCCAAATATGTTTTTTATTACTACTGGAATTAATGGGAGCAGCCAACAATAACATCACTCACTATTCACCTGTGTTTTTGTTTGAATGTTGTTTAGGGATTTACCTTTAAAATTTTTATCTTAAAAAGGATAATATCTGCAATATAAGCAGCCTTGTAGTTTCTATTTTCTATGAAACTGTCTTGATTTAATAAAAACTGTCTTAAGAATTATTAAATCAAAACAGCCTTCTTTGTGTAAACAAAAGGAATAGTTGTTTGCTTGTAGTGATAGAGAAATAAATAAATAGAAATGAATAAAAAAGACAACCAAAATTTCACTATCTTTAAAAATAGATGGATAATAAAAATCACCAGGCAAACAAAGCCATATTTCAACTAACCAATCAAAAAGTTTTCACAACCAGCATCTAAAAAAAAGAAATAAACAAATAATAACAAGGAGACCAAAATTTCACCATTTCTAAAAGTATATAGTTTAACCAAACAATCAGAAAACTTTCATAACCTGGATATAAGGCTACAAGTCATTGAGAAGCAGAACACACTTTTCAAGGTGGATCTATAGATGTGCAGATAAATAGATGGAAAATCAACCAAAACCAGAATCAATGAATTAATTTTGTCTATTCTCCACTACTGTGGTCATTGTAACATACCCAGAGATGATATCTGACATTTGAATGACTAACTGGTGACTTTAGACAGCTAAGCTGTCTCACAACATATGAAAACATATATCTTACTTCACCCACATTGTTAAGGATGGGACAACTACATTTGGATACATACATATACATATATTTACTTCCTTCTGGACTGTCTTCTTCTGGAATGCACCAAGTTTTTTGCACATTAACTTTCACCTTATCTTTCTGTATTATTATATTGTGATATAAGTATTTCTTTTGTATTTATCAATACTCTGTATATTTTCTTTTCATTACACAAGGCCAATATACCCAAAATCAATTATACCAATATATGGTGGGACGGAAATTACTGTAAAGATAAACAACTCACCTATAAATGATAACCTCGAAACTACCATAGGATATCAATGTGATCTGTTTATAGCATAAGCTTACATGCATTAATATATTATATATTATTATATTTCTTATTTTAATTTCTCCATATTATTTTAGCAGTTAAGCACAGTATTTCAATTTCTGAATCAAAATCTAAGGATAGAAGAATGAAAACCAATCTTGAATTATCTCCCCTTCTGCAGTTTCGAAAAGCAACAAGGTTTTAATTTGTATTCACAAAGTGTTCACTATTATTCTTGATTGATTGATTCGTTTTCAATATATAAAATGATCCCTCACTTTGTGGCCACAATAGTTTCTATATATTTATATTCCAGAGAAATTATTGTTTATACATTATTTTTATAAATACAAATATTTAAGTAAATGCTATATTATAAACAGTATTAATAACATTTACTGGCCTGAATGTCCAAGAAATTTCAGAGAAAATATCTGTCCCCTGACAGGAATCGAACCTGTATCCTACATGGAACTGTCATATAGCCTGACATGCTATACCATTTAGCTACAGAGGAAGCATCTGATTAGCAAGATTGAATATAGTGAATGCTAACAAGTATAATTATATAATGAATGCTAACAAGCATTTTTATTTATTTAATTTAGTCATGGCCAATGCACCCCCCCCCCTGAATCTATGATATGAGGACCCCCACTCTACAGCTAAATTGTCATAGTATTCATATAAAATACAAATTTTATTGTAACCTAATTATATACAATAATGGATCATATGCGATATAGGTGAACAATTCAATTATAAAAACTGAAAATAAATACAATGTATCTAAATACAAACTAGAGACACATAATAAAAGATCATTCCATCTTAAATAAATCAACAAAGTTTTCTGGCAATTTTTAACATCAACTTGAGATTTTTCTTGTTAAGAAGTTGAATAATTTTAATGTATTCAACATTATAGATAAAAAAATAGTGTATTTTCGAGATTTAACATGAGCAAAACAAATTCACGGATTTGGCTGAAAAAAAGATCCCAGTATGATGTTAAAATCAGCAAAAATTTTTCATCCTTCAATAGTCACTTATGTTTAATTTAATTAGTAATGTATATAAATCTAGGCAGGAAAAAGCAAATTTGATAAGATAGCAAGTGTTACAAAGCACTGCCTGGGGCTTCCAATCAGGCTTGGAATAAGGGTTTGGAGGTAGTATGCACCAACCCTGCATTTAGTGAATGCTAACAAATATTTTTAACTCAGATGAAATCTTGATAATCAGTCCAATGAATTGCCACTGCGTCAAAGCAAAACAAACTGAACAGCATCTTACTGTTGGCTGTCGACATTAAAGCTGATTTTGATCTGTAAACAAATTGCTTGCACTTTAATTAATAAAAACTGTCATCATTAGAGTTAATGACAAATCCTTCTAACAGCGTGACTTTTCTCGCAATTTAATCATAGAGATCTTTAAAACTCTTAAATGCAATATTTTTTCTTTCTTGTTGAAAAAAAAATTAATTACTGGTGTGTGCAAATCACCTGTTAATTAACTGGCAATGTCATTTCACATCAAATGTTGTTATGAAATTGTTTTGAGTTAAAACAAAGGCTCAAGCTTTTTTATTTGGTACAAGTTTATTGACTTTTCTGACCACAAATAATTCATGTCACAAGTGAATAAATTTAAAATTTGTGCTTTATTCTGAAAAGGATTTAATTTGAATCTTTCTTTTCATGAGCCCCTTTTTCTCCTTTTTTATTTTAAGCTGAATTCAAATTTCAGCTGAATCCATTACATTCACTTATGTGCTAATACCCTTGGGAAAGGTATGAAACTTCTTCTCTCCCTCCCTCCTGCAGCTATGGGTAAATAGCAGTACAGATGGGTTCTATGGTCTTGGATGGCAACTAGTCTACCACAGAAAGAAATGGCAACTTACTGTTGGAAAAAATCTGCCTCATCAGTCATGTATTGAAAGATACATGATTGCCTAAGAGTGTATCACATATGGCACATAACTAAATGATCTATCTATCTATCTATCTATCTATCTATCTATCTATCTATCTATCTATCTATCTATCTATCTATCTCAGTCTCTGCCTTCCTATCTATCCTATCTATCTATCTATCTATCTATCTATCTATGTCAGTTTGTTCATATCTATCTATCTATCTATGTCAGTTTGTTCATATCTATCTATCTATGTCAACCTGTTCATATCTATCTATCTATCTATCTATCTATCTATCTATCTATCTATCTGATTCAGTTAATATCTATCTATCTATCTATCTATCTATCTATCTATCTATCTATCTATCTATCTATCTATTTCAGTCTCTGATTTCCTATCTATCTATTATCATATCTAAAAATAAGCCTTTCCAGTTTTACCACATAAAAAATAACTTGCATGGATGGGATTCAGTCTTTCTGGCACAGAGGAGTTGTGAATCTGACTTTTCATTCACTCAAACACGATGCTTGGTCTTCCTGAATATTGTTCCACATGACAATGGCCTTCTTCATTAAAATTCTTGACAATATTATTATCTGTTTGATGATTAACCTGGAAAAACCTAGCAATTTCTCTATTTGACTTGCTATCCAGATGCCATCCTATTATTTACCCTTGTTAAAATTCACTAATTTCCTTACTTCCACAAACTTTCATTGAAAAATATAAGTCAATTATCATTCATAGATGAGAGTGGCTTGATACTAACACTGTATTGTTTGAAAAAAAAGAAAGGAGAGACATTATTAAACAAGCCAAAATTGCTGTAATCAAGGGTGGCTAAAAACTTATCATAGCCCACTGTAAACTTGCACTCAGCAGAAACGGGTGAGCAATAACTGAACAGTGCTAAATAGAATATATCTAGATGATATCCCTAGACATGAGCAGTGGAATGAGAACAGTCTATTCTTGTACATTAAATAAAGGATTCAGTTCAGAATTCCCTGTAAGTTACCAAAATTGATATACACCTGATGAAGGCTGGTGATAAAAACAACAAAGATGAGGATAATAGTCTGCATATAAATAGTGTAAATAATGATAACTCATCATCTTCAGATCCTTAAATTACATATTTATAAGTCTAGTATTTCATCTATGAACTGAATATGGTATGGTCTGATGCTCTTGTTATATATTTAGAGATTCTTGATAAATTCTAAAGATTTATTAGTGATCTTTACCAGGCATCCTGGTTTCAGTCACTTTTGCATCACTTTAATATTCCCTGTGACTTTTCTATAAATATTTTCATGGTAATTGTTTGGATGAACTTTGCTCTATGGTACTGAGACTTTACAAATTTAAGCACAGTACTAGATTGGCGGCAAGATCTCATCATTTTAGAGTTGAATTGGTTAGATATAACTGTAAGTCCTATGCCGACTGTTTCTTCTTTTGCCCTTCTTGCTTGTAGAACTTCTCTTTCAGCTTCTTGCTTTCCAAGTGTAATCTTCAAAATTTTCAATCATTATTTACTGTCTTCTTGGTTTGCCTTCTTTTATTGTTTTTGCCTGCTTTTATTTTTTTGTTTTTTTAATAATGTTTTTTTTTTCTTATTCTTTCAAACTCAGTAACCTTTTGTGACTTAGTGGCTTTATTGCCTTGCTTAGAATGTTTAAAAAAATTATTATTACCAAAAGATATAAAAATATAACTTTTGTGTTAACTCCAAATCCTGTTTATGTTTTCTGTTGTATGTTTTTCATTCCATAATTCATTTCAGCAGTTCCCTTCTTCTTTATAATGCATTTCCCTCTGCTAGCATCTTATTTTTCCATAGCATCAATGTTGATGATAATAATATGTAAGAACTTCTGAACCTACCAGGGAATGCTGGGAGCAAAAAGAGATTGAGTAGCAGTTTGAATAAAACTGTTGTTGAGTTTAGCATGTCTTGTGTCATTTTTCTGTTTCTTTATCTTTTCAGCAGCCCATCTCATACAGTTTATCTCCCCCCACAAAGCCCAGTGGAACACACAGGACCAAGTAAGTTGTTCCATATATTTAACTACACTCCATTGGGTAACAAGTGGCTGTAATTCTATGAAACACACAAAGGGAAATTGTGGGGAAGGAAATAAAATCGATAAATAAAATAATAATAATGAATAATAAAAAAAAAGTAAAAAAATACATTTTCCCATGATGCTAAGTGTAAAGGAATCGGAAATATGATTATCCCACTTGGCTTCATCAAACGCCATGAGGCAGCACTGCTGAAGTCTATAAAAAGATAAACATTTCCTATCTCATTTTCTTTCTCCTTCTTGTTCCACCAGTGCAATAATGAAGAATGTTTTATTATGTTTAAAAATAAAATTTCTTTAACATGATATAACCTTTAGTTTAAAAATACAATTTTTTATTTTCTATGCTTTTATTAAACGTCATATAATGAATAAATATGAAGGCATTAAAGCAATACCTAAATAAAAATATAGTGTAAATCTATAGGAAAGAAATGCTATTTTCAACACAATTACATACCCACATACATACCATATTAAAACACACCCAAACCTTATTTTCTACCCAATAACTGACAATATTACAAACATGCCAAAAAGATTCTACAATGCAATACATGCTGTTTAAATCAAAGTGTTTATTGGTTAGAAATTAATACCATCATGTGAAATATTTGACCAATCAAAGAAGACTAAAATCCTATTTTACTGGAGCCTGCTTTAGGAAAAAGATTTCTCTTAAAAAACCCACAGATTTTGACTTTCAAAGAGCAGAGATGCCAGAGTCTTCTGCCCAGTGCATGCTGAGAGAAACATATGTCAGTGATTTCAAACGAATCATCTCCAACAACAACAACAACAACAACAACAACAACAAAGACATTCAGTGAATCTTCATTACCAATAAAAGTTTTTTCTCAGCTACAGTTTTTTATGTGGGCTAACTATTTAAAAGTCTTTTCTAAACTACCCAAAGACTTCAACTTAACTAAAGACTATTTGTACTCCTTTTTGACTCATTTGAATTCATGTACATATGTTTGTAAATACAAATGATTTATTTAACAGGCATAGCCATGTTTTTTTTTCTTCATTTTTATTTTATAATTGTTTGGAATTCAGATTTTTAATATAAAGATCTGGACAATTGAATTTTCTACAAATGTAATTTGTTATAGATTACATTTAAGAATATTACAAAAAGTTTTTGAGAAGAATTAAGTTTAATAAGCCATAAAAATGGATTATCAGTAAGAAAATATTTGAAGTTATTATGGCAAATTATCACCTTTAAGTAAACATCACAATGAGAAATGTGTAAGTCAGGCAAAGAAAAACATGAAAACTGATTTCTCAATAGCAATTTTAGTGATGAATATAGAGCTATAGTGGATGAAGTTGATGGCTGGTGTAAAGATTAGGTTTTTCATAGAAATTTTTTTTTTTTAATCATTTCACCCCATACAAGGTAGTAGAGCCACTAAGACATAAGGGGTTATTGAGTGTGAAAGAATAAGAAAAAAGGGAAAGCATTATTAAGGAAGAGAAACAATAGAAGAGAAATTGAGAGGACAGTAGATAATGATTGATATTGCATTTGAATTTTTAAAGATCAAAATTGGCTGAAAAGTGTAGAGTTGGAAGAGAGTTTCACAAGCAAAAAATGCAAGAAAAGAAACTATTAGCATAGAATTTACTGTTACATCTAACCAATTCAACTGTAAATTGATGAGACTTTGCTGTCAATCTAGTACTTTGCTTAAATTCATAAAATCAAGGTACCATAGTGGAGAGTTCATCAGAACAATTACCATAATAGTATTTAAAGAAAAGGTATAAGGAAGCTACATTACGGTGGTGCGAAAGTGACTGAAGTCGAGATGCCAGGTCAGAAATAATAATATTGCAGATTCTTCTTTGTATTTCATCATATATGGCAGCAATATTCAAGGCATGGACAAATGGTAGATTTATAAATATGTAAGATAAATTCTGGAGAACAAAAATGGTTTAACACGACACAGTGAAGCAACTTTCTTAGCAGCAGGCGTAGCAATGGATTCAATATAATCTTTCCAGTACATGTTAGCAGAGAATGTTAACCTGAGAAGACGCAATGTGTCGCTCTCATGGGAGTTATGTATCAGCCATAGTCAAACAACCTGAATTAGAAGAGAACAGGTTTGGTTTGTTGTGTTTTATGTTTTACGGCATATCAACCTCAATGGATTATTTAATGCCAACAACTTTTTTTTTCCTGGTAATATTTTGTTTTGTAAAAAATCTGTTTCTGATAATATTTATTTAATGCCAACAACTTTTTTTTTCCTGGTAATATTTTGTTTTGTAAAAAATCTGTTTCTGATAATATTTTTTTTTTCAAATATTTATTTCTGGTAATAATTTTTTACAAAGTATTTCTGGTATTAAAACCTATTTTTACACTTTTTTACACTTTTATAATGCTTTTTACCTCAGTTTCGTGGTTAACTATTTGCCCACAGCTGGGACCCTAATAGGTGCTACCATCCTGGGTCAAGGTTGACCTGGGAATACCAGCAATTAAGAGGTGGTTCCATGCTCCTCAAAACCTCCTGATCAGAGGCCTTGCTGCTGGACGTAGTTTATCATCTTACCCAGAATGGGGATATAGTTTATTGTCATACCCAGGACGAAGAAGAAAACAGGTGAAAGTAATGTTTTTGGTTACTACTGTAAATGGTACTATTATAGGTCATCTCAATGTTGTTGATGGTATCAAGATAAATGCAAAGATTTATTATGAGTTTTTAAAGAAGAGATTTTTTGAGTGGAAATCACAATAAAGAGAGTATAGACAAGACAATGCTCTTTCAGATGCTTCAAAGCTTATTACTGACCATATTGCAAAGTTTTGTAAAAATCAATATTAATTATAAGAATTCAAAGACACAAAATTAATGAAATGGCGCCAACTTTACCAACAGAAAACTTGTAGTCTCACATTAAAAGAGATGGATATAAGAATGGAAAACAGAAATCAGGTAAAGATCTCTGGGGAGCAAGAAAAAATGCAGCATGTTTTTTGTCTGGCGGCATATCAACTCTTTATGGGTCATTTAATGCTAAAATTTAATTTTCTTGGGAGCTTTGAAATAATAAATATACGATATATGTTATTCTGTTTTCACAATTGAATATATAATATGGTGGACGTAACTCTAGAACACTAACCATCAATTAAAGTTATGTCTTCTCATTGGATTTATTCAAACCATACAGTGAGACAATTCAGGGGATGTCATAGCTCTCCACCTCTTTCTATCCCTTGCAGCTCTCAACAAGTTCCTTCCTTCTGCTATCTCCTCCAGACCACGTTTTATCATTCACCTGCTCAAGCCCACCAGAAACATCACGCACTCACACACTCGGTCCACAAAATCCTCAGCATTCTTCTGTAGAACCACATCTCTGTTGCCTTGAGTCTCTTCTTCATCCCTGAGGAAATCATCCAGTATTCACTGCTGTAAAGAAGGACAGATGTCATGTAACAGCTCATTATTCTTTTCTTTGTTACCAAAGAAATCCTCCTGTCTCGCAATACTTTTCCCAGCTTTTGGAATGCGTCCTTGGCCATCCCAATGCATCTACGGATCTCAGTGTTGCACTTACCATCCTCTGTCAAAGCACTTCCCAAATATTTAAACTTCCATGTCTGTTTGATTCTAGTGTCCTTGACCTGCAAATCACATTTTGGGCTCATCCTCTTACCATGCATTCTGTCTTCTCGTAGTTTATACTTAGTCCTTTCTTCACACTCTTTGTCACTAAGGTACTAAATCCTATATATATTTATATTTTTAGCCAATAAAATCCTATAAAAAGGTTTGTTTGATAAACAGTATTTACTAGTGTAAATACTGCCAAAATATTTGGTGGACGGAGTTGTAGATATACCATGTGTTATTTTTGGACCATTTAGAATATAACAATAATTTTCTTCAGCACTCCAAAATATTTACAAAAAAGATTTTTGCAATTCGCTTTTGTTACATCTCAGTGCCAAAAATGGGCATCTTGATATAACATGGAGATACACATTGCCAAAAAACATCAGTGACACTCACAGGTCAAATAGAGGGGGAAAGAGACAAGGGAAAGCAACGCATGACATACCTGGCGGGCTTAAGCAAGTGGATGACAGAATGTGGTCTGGGGGAGTTGACAGAGGCAGAAACTTATTGAGAGCTACAAGGGATAGTGGGGAGAGCCATGGACATCAAGCTCTATTTCATCCTCAAGTGAAATTGTATATATGTGTGTGTGTGTGTGTGTGTGTGTTATATCCATAAATAAATAAAAATGAATTATAATGTCAAAAATAATTAGAATAAAATAATTTTAATATCATTAGTTATCATTAGTTTGCTCTTTCTAAATGAATGAGAATCAACCTCACTTTTCTCCTCCACACAAACCTGAAATACACACTATTGCATAAGCAGTCAACATAGACAAGTCATCAACAACTGCGTTGACCAAAAGTTTGGCTCCTTTTCCTTTTTTAAACCATAATAGTAACATTTATCTATTAGCACTCAACAAATATTCAAGATAAGAATTCCTCAGATACTTCCTGTATTTTCTAACCAAATTATTTGGACACTCATTACACAATAATAAAAGACTATACACTTTACTTATTCTTTATTTTATCATTCTGTCATATTCTGCATTTGACTTTTACTCAGTATTTAAAATGAAATGGACAAAGTCCGACAATTATTTTAAGACATTTTTATGTTTATATATTCTTTTTATAGATACAAATATTTAAGTAAATGCTCTGTTTATAATAAACAGTATTAAACAACATTTTAATTTTCTAACCTTCTCCAACCTTAAAAAAGCATAATCCATATTATCGCAGATAATCAACCAAAAAAATGCAAAGAATCGAATCAAAATTCTATTGGTAGATCGCCTCCCAAAGCAAGAATTGCGCCAAAATATCTTGATACTTTCGAAAACCCAAAAGGTTATAAAAGGAGAAAAGACAACCTTAGTCAGTCAGTCCAGCTATTTTTATGGCGACTGCACGGTTCATATCTCTGTCTCCGGACGGAAGGAACCCAGGAGGATACGCCGAAGGGCTTAAGTCTCCTTCGGGAGGTTAAATTGGCCCTGAACCCGTTTATACGGGTTAAAATGGGCTATTTTTTTGGCTGAGATATGGGTCGGAATGCCCATATTAAAAAGAGCATGACAGTCTGTCTCAGTCCAGTTTCACTTTTTTGAGCGACTATCAATCCGGACGGAGAGGAAAAACATGAACCCGTTTATACGGGTTCAAATATATATAAAAAAAAATATGCCGCATGACATCGTGGGTGGGTGATGAATATCTCAGTCCAGCTCACTTTTTGAGCGACTGCACGGTTCAACTCTCTGTCTCCGGACGGAGAGGAACCCGAAGGATTTACGCTTGAAGGGCGAATTTTCCTTCGGGAGGTTAACGGCCCTGAACCCGTTTAGAGAACGGGTTCAAATTATTTTTTTGGCTGAGCCTAATTCGGGAATGATAAAAAGGCCTTGTGCCGCATGACACCCTCGTGGGTTTGAATATTCAGTCCAGCTCACTTTTGAACGGTTCAACTCTCTGTCTCCGGATGGAGAGGAACCCGAAGGAGGCTACGCCGAAGGGCGAAGTTCCTCGGGATTAGTCTGCCCTGAACCCGTTTATACGGGGTTTTATTTTTTGGCTGAGCCTAAGGGCCGGGAATGCCCACATTAAAAAAAGGCCTTGTGCCGCATGACACCCTCGTGGGTGGGTGACTGAATATCTCAGTCCAGCTCACTTTTTGAGCGACTGCACGGTTCAACTCTCTGTCTCCGGATTTGAAACCTGAAGGAGGCTACGCCGAAGGGCGAAGTCTCCTTCGGGGAGGTTAAATTGGCCCTGAATTTATACGGGTTCAAATCTATTTTTTTGAGCCAATGGCTCGGGAATGCCCACATAAAAAAAAAGGCCTTGTGCCGCATGAACCCTCGTGGGTGGGTTGAATAAGTCCAGCTACTTTTGAGCGACTGCACGGTTTCTTTTCCGGACGGAGAGGAAAGAAAGGCTACGCCGAAGGGCGAAGTCCTTCGGGGATAAACCGGCCCTGAACCCGTTTATACGGGTTCAAATGGGCTATTTTTTGGCTGAGCCTAATGGCTCGGGAATAATTAAAAAAATTTTATGACACCCCTCGTGGGTGGGTGACTGAATATCTCAGTCCAGCTCACTTTCTGAGCGACTGCACGGTTCAACTCTCTGTCTCCGGACGGAGAGGAGCCCGAGGGAGGCTACGCCGAAGGGCGAAGTCTCCTTTTAAACTGGCCCCTGAACCCGTTTATACGGGTTCAAATGGGCTATTTTTGGCTGAGCCTAATGGCTCGGGAATGCCCACATTAAAAAAGGCCTTGTGCCGCATGACAAATAAACTTTTTGAGCGACTGCACGGTTCTTTGAGGAACCCGAAGGAGGCTACGCCGAAGGGCGAAGTCTCCTTCGGGGAGGTTAATGAACGTTTATACGGGTTAAAAATTTTTTGGCTGAGCCTAATGGCTCGGGAATGCCCACATTAAAAAAGGCCTTTGTGCCGCATGACACCCTCGTGGGTGGGTGACTGAATATCTCAGTCCAGCTCACTTTTTGAGCGACTGCACGGTTCAACTGTCTCCGGACGGAGAGGAATTGAAGGAGGCTACGCCGAAGGGCGAAGTCTCCTTCAGGGGAGGTTAAATGGCCCTGAACCCGTTTATACGGGGTTCAAATGGGCTATTTTTTGGCTGAGCCTAATGGCTCGGGAATGCCCACATTAAAAAAGGCCTTGTGCCGCATGACACCCTCGTGGGTGGGTGACTGAATATCTCAGTCCAGCTCACTTTCTGAGCGACTGCACGGTTCAACTCTCTGTCTCCGGACGGAAGGAATTGGAGGCTACGCCGAAGGGCGAAGTCTCCTCGGGGAGGTTAAACCGGCCCTGAACCCGTTTATACGGGTTCAAATGGGCTATTTTTTTGGCTGAAAATCGGGAATGCCCACATTAAAAAGGCCTTGTGCCGCATGACACCCTCGTGGGTGGGTTGAATATCTCAGTCCAGCTCACTTTTGAGCGACTGCACGGTTCAACTCTCTGTCTCCGGATGGGAGGATTTGAAGGAGGCTACGCCGAAGGGCGAAGTTCCTTCGGGGAGGTTAATCGGGCCCTGAACCCGTTTATACGGGTTCAAATGGGCTATTTTTTGGCTGAGCCTAATTCGGGAATAATTAAAAAAAGGCCTTGTGCCGCATGACACCCTCGTGGGTGGGTGACTGAATATCTCAGTCCAGCTCACTTTTTGAGCGACTGCACGGTTCAACTCTTGTTCCGGACGGAGGAACGAAGGAGGCTACGCCGAAGGGCGAAGTCTCCTTCTGGCCCTGAACCCGTTTATACGGGTTCAAATGGGCTATTTTTTTGAAATCGGGAATGCCCACATTAAAAAAAAGGCCTTTGCCGCATGACATCGTGGGTGGGTGACTGAATATCTCAGTCCAGCTCACTTTTTGAGCGACTGCACGGTTTTCTGTCTCCGGACGGAGGAACCCGAAGGAGGCTACGCCGAAAAGTCTCCTTAAGGGAGGTTAACTCGGCCCTGAACCCGTTTATACGGGTTCAAATGGCTATTTTTTGGCTGAGCCTAATGGCTCGGGAATGCCCACATTAAAAAGGCCTTGTGCCGCATGACACCCTCGTGTGTGGGTGACTGAATATCTCAGTCCAGCTCACTTTTTGAGCGACTGCACGGTTCAATCCGGACGGAGAGGAACCCGAAGGAGGCTACGCCGAAGGGCGAAGTCTCCTTCGGGAGGTTAAATCGGCCCTGAACCCGTTTATACGGGTTTTTTATTTTTTTTTTTAATGGCTCGGGAATGCCCACATTAAAAAAAGGCCTTGTGCCGCATGACACCCTCGTGGGTGGGTGACTGAATATCTCAGTCCAAATTTTTTGAGCGACTGCACGGTTCAACTCTCTGTCTCGGATAGGGAGGAATAGAAGAGGCTACGCCGAAGGGCGAAGTCTCCTTCGGGGAGGATCTGGCCCTGAACCCGTTTATACGGGTTCAAATGGGCTATTTTTGGCTGAGCCTAATGGCTCGGGAATGCCCACATTAAAAAAGGCCTTGTGCCGCATGACCCCTCGTGGGTGGGTGACTGAATATCTCAGTCTAGCTCACTTTTTGAGCGACTGCACGGTTCAACTCTCTGTCTCCGGACGGAGGAACCCGAAGGAGGCTACGCCGAAGGGCGAAGGGGAGGTTCTGGCCCTGAACCCGTTTATACGGGTTCAAATGGGCTATTTTTTGGCTGAGCCTAACGGGAATGATTAAAAAAGGCCTTGTGCCGCATGACACCCTCGTGGGTGGGTGACTGAATATCTCAGTCTAGCTCACTTTTGAGCGACTGCACGGTTCAACTCTCTGTCTCCGGACGGAGAGGTGAAGGAGGCTACGCCGAAGGGCGAAGTCTCCTTCGGGAGGTTAACTCGGCCCCTGAACCCGTTTATACGGGTTCAAATGGGCTATTTTTTTTTGGCTGAGCCTAATGGCTCGGGAATGCCCACATTAAAAAAGGCCTTTGTGCCGCATGACACCCTCGTGGGTGGGTGACTGAATATCTCAGTCTAGCTCACTTTTTGAGCGACTGCACGGTTCAACTCTCTGTCTCCGGAGAGGAACCCGAAGGAGGCTACGCCGAAGGGCGAAGTCTCCTTCGGGATAATTGGCCCTGAACCCGTTTATACGGGTTCAAATGGCTATTTTTTTGGCTGAGCCTAATGGCTCGGGAATGCCCACATTAAAAAAGGCCTTGTGCCGCATGACACCCTCGTGGGTGGGTGACTGAATATCTCAGTCTAGCGAACTCGCCGATCGATTGCCTAATTAATCCACGACATTCAAAAACAGAATTTTACCGCGCATTTTTGACGAACTTCAACTGACTCACCTGAAACACTCAACGAACAACTATCGAAACTTTGAACAATATTTTTATGCACATTGATTTATTCATTACTAAAAATAAGAAATACGAATCACGAAAACAAACACAGACACGTTCAAAGGTAGACTACTTTAGCAAACTTTACCAAAAAACTCTTATTATATATTTCAACACAAACACAAAATAACAAACATAACGACACAGAGACATCCAACATTTCAGCAACATATACAATTAACGCACGCAACAATACAAATATTAACCTTGTTTGTAAATATGTAATTGTATATAAATGTTTTATTTGTTTCGATCTATAAATGTCTCGTTTTTTACTTTGTTTGAAATCTCATGTTTGTTATATATTTGTTTGGGACAAGGTTTAGACACACAACCGATCCGAACAAAATCCTTCTGATTAATTAAATGAACCAAAAGTCCCAACAAAATTTGGTGACCTTCCGACGTGAGTGAACATGCAACAAGAGTGACGAACTTGTTGACGTACTTCAGACCAACAAAATTGGTAACCTCGACGTTTCAAGCAAACAACACCAACAAAATTGATAAACAGACGTGCGTAACAAAGATTGGTAACCCCGGTAATGGATAAAGTATTTCAACACTACAGATGGCAGAACCAACAACCGTATCAGAAACAGCCATCAAACTCGAGATGCCCGCCTTCGATGCAAATGTGCAAACGTGGTTCCTTCAGCTTGATGCGATATTCCAAGCTAGGCGCATAACTTTCAGCAGTCAAAATTTGCAGCAGTCGTGGAGAAGCTACCGGCAGAAATAGCAGCCGAAGTAGCTGATATACTAACTTCAGTCCCAGTTGAAAACCATACGAAATCCTAAAAGAAGCGATATTGCATAGATCAGGTTTTTTCGGAGGAGAAAAGAATACGTGAACTCCTGTCCAATGTCACAACCGAAGATGCCAAACCTTCACAGTTATCGAAGGATGCAGCAGTTATTAGGCGAAAATGACATATCGACCATAGTATTCAAACAAATGTGGCTGATCAAGCTACCGCCAGAGGTTGTACGAATTCTAGCCGCATTAGCAGAAGATGTAGACATCCAGAAACTAGCGATAATTGCAGACAAAATAACAGACACAGCGCCAATTAAACACATATCCGCAACGAACACACGAGATGGCCTCATGCCAGACATAGACCGGCAAATTCAAAAAGTTATCAACAGAGTTGCAAGATATATCTATACAGCTGCGCGAACTACAAAATGCTCATCTAAGCCGACATGATAATCAATATACCAAGCGAAATAAACAACGCTGGAGATCAAATTCTCGACACAGATACAAACGACAACGAAACGAATACCAAAATGAAAAATGTTGGTATCATGAAACTTTTGGCGCGCAAGCTAACAAGTGCAGACAACCATGTGCGTATAAGAAATCACCAACCGCCAAACAGCAGGAAACGGACATCCTGGCACCCAGTAGAGACGTTGGATGCCAGGCAACTCAAGACTAACCGTCTCTTCTATATTTACGATAAATCCAGCGGATTAAACTTTTTGGTAGACACCGGTGCCCAAATCAGTGTTATACCACAGACGAAGTGCAGCAAACAACTTCTAATAAAAAACACAACATTAAAACTACAAGCCGCGAATGGCACGCCTATTGCTACTTATGGTGAAAAGACCCTGACTTTAGACATAGGTCTAAGGAGAGATCTAACGTGGACATTCATAATTGCTGATGTTTCGATGCCCATACTAGGAGCGGACTTCCTAACACATTATGCATTGTCAGTAGAACTAGCATCCCAAACACTAACTGACACCAATACAAATATAAAACGCTGCGGTTTCATCTCTAAACATTCAACGATTGACTGACGAATATTATACCAATAGCTAATGGCTACGGTGAGATAATACGTCAGTATCAGACACTGTTAACACCGTCGTCACGAAATGAACCCGTTAGACATCATGCTAAACACAGCATTAAAACAACTGGTTCCCCAGTTTATTCCCAACCACGTAGGCTTCATCCCGCCAAATTGAAAATCGCAAGAGATGAGTTCGACAATATGCTCAGACTGGGAATAATACGCCCTTCAAAAGCCCTTATGCCAGCCCTCTACACATGGTTACAAAAAAAGCAGATTCAGTCAGTTGGCGTCCATGCGGAGATTATAGGTTGTTGAACGCCCAGACCATTCCGGACAAATATCCTATCCCGCACATAAAAGATTTTGCGCTATCATTAGAAGGTGCTACAGTCTTCACTAAACTAGACCTCAAAAAGGCTTACTATCAGATACCAATCGAGGAAGACGACATACAAAAGACTGCGATCACCACTCCATTCGGACTATTTGAATTCACAAGAATGCCCTTTGGTTTACGAAACGCCGCACAGTCATTCCAAAGATTAATAGACGAGGTGTTACGTGGTATGCCGTACACATACGCGTATATTGACGATGTTTTAATTGCAAGTAAATCACATGTTGAACACAAGGAACATTTGCATGCAGTTCTAAAACGTTTACAACATTATGGTTTAAAATTAAACATTGACAAATGTATATTTGCGGTACCACAGCTAACCTTTCTTGGACATGTAATAGACCAACAAGGATTGTCTCCTTGGATCACAAGATCAAAGCAATAACAAATTATCCCACACCTTCCACAATGAAGCAATTACGGAGATTTTAGGAATGATAAACTACTACCGACGATTCATACCGAACTGTGCAACTATAATATTGCCATTAACAGACATGCTATCGCAACGAAAGAAAAAGAACTCGCAAATCGTACTATCGAAAGACGAATTAAAATCTTTTAACGATGCAAAAGACGCGTTGCAAAAATGTACAAAATTGTCGTATATTAATCCATCCGAAAATTCCAAACTAACACTCACGACAGATGCATCGGCTGACACAATTGGAGCAGTACTACACCAGATTACTAACAATGTAGAGAAACCACTATCATTTTTCTCGATAAAGTTAAACACTACCCAGAGGAAATATAGTACGTTCTCAAGAGAATTATTGGCAGTATACCTAGCAATACGACATTTTAGACACATTCTAGAAGGAAGAAATTTCGTAGTCTTCACCGACCATAAACCACTTACATATGCATTATATGCAAAGGCTGACAAATTAAATCCACGAGACCTAAGACATTTAGATTACATCAGCCAGTACACAGCAGATATCCGATACGTAAAAGGTCAGAATAACACAGTAGCGGACGCATTGTCCAGAACTACGCTCAACGCACTACAATCACAACCACTAAACTTTGACACTCTCGCTGAGGAACAAGCAAACGACAACGAATTACCGTCTGTACAAAAAGATACCTCACTTCAAATTGAAAAAGACCTTTACCCTTTACTAATGAACTCGTGTATTGTGACGTTTCCACAGGTAATCCTCGACCGTACTTACCTTTGTCACGAAGAAAAATTTTCGATCATTTCCATTCGCCAGCTCACCCTGGAGCGAAGGCTACGCTGCGGACCATAGCTGACAGATACGTCTGGCCCGGTATGTCTTCGGACGTGAAACAGTGGTCTCAGACGTGCCAACGTTGCCAGGCAACGAAAATACACCGACATACCAAAGCACCATCGTCGACCTTCGCGACACCAGATGGACGATTTACGCACATACACGCAGACTTAGTCGGTCCACTCGAAAAAATTAATGGACACGAGTACATTCTAACGATCATTGACCGCTTTACGCGATGGCCAGTTGCGATACCACTAACATCAATAACGGCAGAAACAGTGGCTAACGCAATTTTCAACAACTGGATTTCTATATTTGGATGCCCTGCAGTTATCACAACTGACAGAGGTCCCCAATTTCAATCAACGCTATTCAACGAATTTGTCAACATTTTAGGCATAAAAACATCTCTACCACCGCATACCACCCATGCAGCAACGGAATAGTGGAGAGATTCCATAGACAGCTTACGCATTAACAGCGTCTACCAGTGCTCGTACGTGGGTAGATAAGCTACCATTTGTGATGCTTGCGCTGCGAAATACAATAAAACTGGATCTCAAATGCACCAGTGCAGAATTAGTTTTTGGGAAAGCAACAACGCTGCCTGGACAGATATTTCACAACGAGACGACATCTACACCAACGAATTACTTTGTGGCAGACCTAAAAAAGAAGATGATGGACGTTATATATACACCCACGAGAGCGTATAAAAAACCTTTCTACGTGCCAGCAGATCTACATTCAGCAGAATATGTTTTCCTGAGGCGCGACACTGTACGGAAACCATTAACGCCCAACTACACAGGTCCACACCTGGTAATATCTAAAACACCCAAATTCTTCATAATTGATATCGCCGGTAAACAGAACACCGTCAGTATAGACCGTCTCAAACCAGCATATCTGCAATCCGACGACACAGATCGAACAATAACGAAACCGACGACAACAGAACAAACAGAAACGCAAACAACTACTGATACGACCGAATCAACACAGTCTACCCGTACAAAATCAGGAAGGAATGTTCACTGGCCAACCAAGTACCGAACCTACATTACATATTAATGCTCATTCACCAAGGCATTAATCTGGGGGAGGTATTGTGGACTCTTCTAATTTTCTAACCTTCTCCAACCTTAAAAAGCATAATCCATATTATACGCCTACGCGCAGATAACGCTCAACCAATAAAAATGCAAAGAATCGAATCAAGCAATTCTATTGGTAGATCGCCTCCCAAAGCAAGAATTGCGCCAAAATATCTTGAGCCACTTTCGAAAACCCAAAAGGTTATAAAAGGAGAAAAGACAACCCCAGTCAGTCAGTCCAGCTCACTTTTTGAGCGACTGCACGGTTCAACTCTCTGTCTCCGGACGGAGGAGGAACCCGAAGGAGGCTACGCCGAAGGGCGAAGTCTCCTTCGGGGAGGTGCTCGGCCCTGAACCCGTTTATACGGGTTCAAAATTTTTGGCTGAGCCTAATGGCTCCATTAAAAAAGGCCTTTGTGCCGCATGACACCCTCGTGGTGGGTGACTGATCAGTCTAGCTCACTTTTTTTGAGCGACTGCACGGTTAAAGTCTCCTTCGGGAGGTTAAATTGGCCCTGAAACCCGTTTATACGGGTTCAAATGGGCTATTTTTTTTGGCTGAGCCTAATGGCTCGGGAATGCCCACATTAAAAAGGCCTTGTGCCGCATGACACCCTCGTGGGTGGGTGACTGAATATCTCAGTCTAGCGAACTCGCCGATCGATTGCCTAATTAATCCACGACATTCAAAAACAGAATTTTACCGCGCATTTTTGACGAACTTCAACTGACTCACCTGAAACACTCAACGAACAACTATCGAAACTTTGAACAATATTTCTTATGCACATTGATTTATTCATTACTAAAAATAAGAAATACGAATCACGAAAACAAACACAGACACGTTCAAAGGTAGACTACTTTAGCAAACTTTACCAAAAAAAACTCTTATTATATATTTCAACACAAACAAAAATAACAAACATAACGACACAGAGACATCCAACATTTCAGCAACATATACAATTAACGCACGCAACAATACAAATATTAACCTTGTTTTAAATATGTAATTGTATATAAAAGTTTTATTTGTTTCGATCTATAAATGTCTCGTTTTTACTTTGTTTGAAATCTCATGTTTGTTATATATTTGTCTGGGACAAGGTTTAGACACACAACCGATCCGAACAAAATCCTTCTGATTAATTAAATGAACCAAAAGTCCCAACAACCTAAATATTTATATCTATCAAAAGAATGTATAAACATAAAAATGTTTTAAAATATATATATATATATATATATATATATATATAAAGAAATATAGTCTTAAGGTGTGCTATATTTATGGGATAAAGTGCTCAATATCAGAGATAGAGCATGTGTAAATATAAAAGTGAACATAGATGTCAACACTTAGAGGCGACAGTCTGTTTCATGCTATATGCAATCGTCAGGCCACATATATATATATATATATATATATTTCTAAAGAGTTAATGGATTTATTTTTGATCTGACAATTTTATTACTACGAACATTATTATAGAGAATGCTTCGTATTTTAAATAGATGCCCCATTTTTATTTGTATTTTAAACAGAGTATATTTATTGCTTTCTCTATTAGTCTGTGCATTTTGTTTATTAAGATTTCTTGAATTCAAAGGCTCATAGACAGTCGTAATACTCATTGTTTAAAATAAAAATAAAATTGTGGCATCTATTTCAAATCCAAGTATAACACAATAATAATAGTTGAAGTAATAGTATATATTGCTTATTTTAAAAAGAAATATAGTCCATTAGTAATTAAGAGTAAAAATAATATTTTAAATTTGTAGTTCAATATAACGTATTCTAACCCAAACACCCCTTTTAGAAAGAATCTCTAAGTATACAAGTATGAATGTAATGGAAAAAAATGCTGAAAAACTTTTTGCCGTTGATAAAAAAAACAGACAAATTGCATTGAACGGACGCCAAAATTCGCTGAAAAATGCACCCCTACACCCTAAACTTAACCTCTTTTTCGAATGTAACTCATAACTGATACAATAATAGTTAATAAAAATGAACCCGCTACTGTCCCTGTCTAAATGATTGGATTTCTCTGTATCCTTGGAAACAAAAAATTATGAATTGTATGTGCATTTAAAACTCAGTAAATTTAAAAATAAGTTATTCCAAAATTTGCTTGAAGATGAAACAGAACTAATGCTTTTAATTTAATTATATAATTAAATTTCAAGTTTTTAGCTTCGGTTTTTGAAACATGGTAATTCCTGTCTAGCAAAGAAACCATATTTTTAAATCAGTTAATTTATAATATTTATGCTCTGTAACTTTACATTGAGCACTGTTTTGTAAAAATAAAAATAAAAAAAATCAATAAGAACACCGGATTATATATCTTACTGTTCTTTCTTTTTACTATAATATATATTTACTATGATATATATATATATATATATATATATATATATTTTTTTTTTTTTTTTTAAGCATTTCACCCCAAGCAAGGCGGGGAGCCACTAGGAGGCAAGGGGTTACAGAAAATAGGAAGATCAGATAGGAGTGATAGAAGAAAGGATGAGGGTAGTAGATAGATTAAGGCAACTGGAGATGTCGATTGACATTACACTTGAATAGCTGGAGATTATAATCTCAGGAAACAGGAGAAGGGAAGAGAGTTCCACAATGCGAGACATTTATTAGAGAGAAGAGACGGCTACATTTATGAGTTTCGACAGTGAAGGGGTGAGAGCGGGATGCCAGCCTCGTAGGGCGCTTGAACTCATGAAGTTTGGGAACCAGCGAATGCAGTTCCTCGGAGCAATTTCCATGAAAGTATTTGTAGAACAGACATTTTTTGCGTAAGTTTGTTCACATATAGTTCTTATGATATGTAAATATAGCAGACTTATGAAATCTACCTATAAACCCATAATAACACTAATCGTGGCAAACAACAAGCCACAAAACTACTAGATCTCACCAGTAATATAACAAATGGAGAAAAAAACAATTTCATTTTTTATGTCTCATTGAGAAAGGATACAGGAGTGTTTAAAAATTTTCATATTTAACATCTTTTCTCATCATGAATCTATTTGGTCTAATTCACCGATTAATATACCATAAATAAATATATATAGTCTTATTATCAATATTATTATTTTTGTTGTTTTTTTTATCTCTCAAATTTCTTTCATTGGCTGACTATATCTATCTATCTATCTATCTATCTATCTATCTATCTATACACACATATATATAATGTGTGTGTATGTGTGTATTTCCAAAGAATTAATGGATTTATTTTGAATAGATATTTTTATTACTTTAAACTTTACTACAGTCAACACTTACTTGAAGTAGATGTCTTTCATACAGACACACACATATATTAGAACACCTTATAGATGGTACACTAATTGATTAGATGTCTTCTATAAAGGCTGTCTCCATACAATCTATGGCCTATCGTTTGTTGACCGAGTGTCAAATACTAACCTTTTTGAGAAATGCAAGATTGGTACCATCAAAACCTTCATAATGCAATCACAACTACGTTAGGCTGGACATGTGGCAAGTATGAGTGATGATTGCATGCCAAAGCTTCTTTTCTACAGTGAACTCCATGCTGGTCAAAGAAATGTTGGTAGACCTTGGCTCAGGTATAAAGATAAACTGAAGAGAAACCTTTCTTGCCTCAACATTCCATTCAAGAACTTTGAAGAGGTAGCTATGAAGAGATCAGAGTATCGTTCTAGCTGCCATTCAGGAATAATGCATCATCAAGCATCAGTCGACTACGTGAAACACAAAAGCAAAATAAAACAGCTGACAGTGTCCCTGCTGCACTTGGATACAATACATTCTACTGTACTATTTGTGCACTTTTTGGGATTCATGCCTGTCATAGGCATCCAGATAATTAGTTTGTGGTCATTGGAACCTCATATGTGAAACTTGATGGGAGAGTCCATCATATATATATATATATATATATATATATATAATTATTTATTTAAAAATTTATATAAACATGTTATAAAATCACTACAAAAATAGCCATTTTGAGTGTCTTATCAAGTGATGATGTTGAATGCAAAACAAATGGTTTTAAAAGTTTCAAATTAATTAACGATCCTTCGCAAGGGAAAACGTTGTTCCAAAAGCTAGAATGACCAATCAAAATTATAGGAAAATTCAAAAAGCCTGACAATGAAGTCATGTTATAATAGCTATTCAGATCATTAAAATACGGGTAATATTAAAAAAAGAATTTATTCTAACCAATAATTATTAAATTATATGATAGAATTTGATAGTAAAATTAAAAACTGCCAATTTTAAAATCCAAATTTAATCACTATTAAGTTTAAAATTATAAAATTACTGAGGAGAAAAGGAGAAATACATATGTTATTCAATTTATTTCTTTGTTGAAATTACGTTAGAATAGACGTTACTTCATCCGGTCCTCTGATAATATATATGTATACATTTTAATCCCAAGTGTGTGAATGGGGTCGTAAACTCACGTGTAAAACAAGACAAACACAATCAGATTATAATAAATAAGCATCCAGACATATTTAGATATATATATACACAAAAAAAAAGACGAGACAGGGAACATCTCCACGGCCCTTTATGAAAAAAAAGGGGGGGGGAACAAACACATACATACATACACAATTAAAAGTGAATGCACTTTCCATACACCTAGACACCGATAAATACATGTACACACATCCACCGACATTGACCTAGACAATCAGATACCACAACCAATAAATATTTAAGACTGAAAGTGTCATTAAATAAATGCTAGCCACTTATTAAAATATAACTTAAGTGAGCAAATATACAAATATAAAAATGGTTAAAAATAATATTTGATATATTAAAAAACAAAAATTCCAAATCCACAAATATCAATAAAAACATATATTTTAATCATAGAAGTTGATAATAGTTTTATTATATATTAGGTGAAGAAAAATAAGATAAAAAGAACTACCTACAGAAACAAGTGTATAGTCATATGTACATACATACATACACATATATACATATATACACGTGGCATCAAACACAAACCAACACACATATACATACATATATATATATATATATATATATATATATATATATATATATATATATATATATATATATATATATATAAATATATATATATATATATTATATATATATATATATATAAATATATATATATATATACATGAAATACATACATATAAATACATAAACATATACATACATATACATATTTATGATAATAAGTACACATGCACATACATAAATATATACACATATATATACACACATTTATGCACACATACTCACATATATATATATACATATATACACACACCAATACACAAACATAAACATATATACACACATAGACTAACTCATGTGGCAGTAATGACAATCCAAAGTTTCCATACCTACACATACACACAAACAATCTCAAATATAATAGGTGTCAACACACACATATATATCCACAAACATACATATACATTTGTTTTGCGTTCAACATCGTCATTTGATAAGACACCGGGAGTGTTGAAACAAATTGGCTATTTTTGTAGTGATTTTATAACATGTTTATGTTATAAATTTTTTAAATAAATAATTATATCTGCTCTACTTTGTATTGAGCACTCTTTTAAGAATAGTAATTGTTGGTTATTGGAATTCATTCCGTATACACCAATTATATAATATATAATATATATATATATATATATATATATATATATATTTCAATTTGTGATTGGTTTAATTCCATGGAAGATATTAATTATTAAACTACAGAGCAATAACTGAAATAAAATCTTTAAGGTTTTCTTCTTGATTATTACATATATATATATATTTAATTAATTAAGAAAAATTTGTACATTTTCCAGCTATAAGCTTAAATTTTTTAATGGAAAATTCAAATGTAAGGAATGAAAAATTCTATTGCTCTGTATGATTTGTTATTATTTTCGTACATTGAGCTCTCTATGAGGACACTGGATACTCACTTAGGAGTTCTTGGGATTATTCACATAGCCAAAAGATTTTATATATATATATATATATATATATATATATATATATATATATATATATATATAAACAAATGTTTGAGGTACAAAATTTATAAATAGTTTTAAAAACTAGAAACCATTGATTTTAATAAAAAGTCTCTAGAGCCCTTTCAGCCAACATCTCATCAGGAGACAATCGTTGGATTAGCGAAATGAATAATAGCGATATTGAAGAGCAAAAAAGAGGGGAAACACACTAAAATAACGAACAAGTATATATACTTGTAACGAGGGAAGGGTTTCATGTAAATTAGCGAGGGACAGTTAAAATAAAATATCCCCCAACAGATTCAGAGACCTTATAAATTCTTTCTGCCCGGCAGAGAGAAGGTTTTTAAATCCTATAGATTCCAAAATCTTCAAATGATTATTGAATCAAATGAATAATTTAAACCACTCTTTTTTTATACAACTTGGGCTATATTCTCAACTAAATGTTGAGCAATAGCCGATTCCATATTCATGGGGGAAGAAATTCTATCTATCTTACCTATTTTTGGAAGGAACGTGTTGATTAAATCCAAATGCAAGGGCATAACCAGGCACACTGGCAATTAAAAATATACTAAATTACTCAATTTGAATTAAGGGCAATACATCCTTGCTAAAAAAGACGGAAATGCAGACCTAGTTTGAAAAATGCTACTTTAAAGCAACTGATGGGAAACAACCGGAAACCAACTTGCTAACCTGCTTAATTAAGCCCTGACCACTATCCCCAATCCAGGGAATCTTCAAATAAACCGGACATTTAGAAGGCCCCTGGATTTTAGGGGAATGATTTTCCTTAGTTTTCTTACTTATAATGTAGTCAATAAGATAGCCATTACTAAGGAAAATCTCCTAATGTTCCCAAAACGGTCCAATCTAATGGGGAACACACTTTAAGCGCTCTATACACCAAGGTTTTAACGAGATTAATTTTCCTTGATGCAGGAGCAAATGAACGCCAATGGTAAGATAGATAGAATATGCTTCCCCCCATGAATATGGAATCGGCTATTGCTCAACATTTAGTTGAGAATATAATGGTTAAATAAAAAAATTGGTTTAGAATTATTCATACAATGATTCCAATAATCATTTGAAGATTTTGGAATCGGATATAGGATTTAGAAACCTTTTCTGCCGGCAGAAAAATTTATAAGGTCTCTGAATCTGTTGGGGATATTTTATTTTAACTGTCCCTCGCTATTTATTTACACGATAACCCTTCCCTCGTTACAAGTATATATACTTGTTCGTTATTTTAGTATATGTTTCCCCCTCTTTTTGCTCTTCAATATATTATTCATTTTAATCCAACGATTGTCTCCTGATGAGATGTTGGCTGAAAGGGCTCTAGAGTTTTTATTAAAATCAATGGTTTCCTAGTTTTAAAACTATATATATATATATATATATATATATATATATATATATTGATATATATATATATATATATTGATATATATATATATTGATATATATATATATATATATATATTGATACATGTTTCATTAAATAATATAGACAAGTGTTGTCTATTTATTTTATGCAAATTCTTTTCATATCGTCTGATAATCATTATCATTAAAGTTTGTTGTTGTTGCTTGGAAATCTTCCATGTAAACAGAACCACACTATCATCACTGTCTTGTCTGTGTATTGCTTAATATATTGTAATGTAATTGTCATCTTTGATAATGGCTTATATAAGCCAAATGCTTAGATAGGATTAAAAAATATGTATCAATATTGTGATTTTCTTTCTTCGTTTAATGATAATTATCAGACGATATGAAAGGAATTTACATAAAATAGACAATACTTGTCTATATTTTTTAATGAAACATGTATGAATAAACACACACACACACACATATATATATATATATATATATATATATATATATATCCAAATAAGAGAAAAAAGAACAGATTTAAAATCCACAGTTTGTAGCATTTATTTTAAAAAAGCTTTCATGTTTCTATACTATGATTGTACTTTCTCAGGTGATGGTAGATACTTTGTGATAAAAATGATTTATTAGGGAAATTTTAAAACAAATCATTACCTCTTTTTGGAAGTTAAATTAGAGGGCATAAGGTCAGAATTAAAAATATACTTGTGGTTATGTCTCAATTAACCAATTAAAAGTCAGATCTATGCTAAAATAGAAAAATAAGGAGGTGAGTGGATTATTTTTAAATTCAGGTTACTTCTTAAAGGGGCCAATAGATTAAATTAAAAGTGTGGAACATCTATCTAAGATGCTGATAATACTGAATAGATGGTAAAACATGGTAATATTAAAGTTGAATGAATTAAATAAATAAAATATCATATTGGGTGGACCATTATATACTAATAAATTAATGGTAATAAAATTGTAATACCTAATTATTTATGAAAGTAACCATTTGTTTTTAAATTTCCCTAATAAATCATTTTTATCACAAGTTATCTACCATCGCCTGAGTAAGTACTATCATAGTATTGAGACAGGAAAGCTTTTGTGCAGTGATGTAAAATGTTTTTATTATAATCTATTATTATAAAAAATAATATATATATATATATATATATATATATATATATATATATTATAAATTAATTGATTTAAAATATGTTTTTTTCCACTATGTATATAAATAAAAAAAGAAAGAACAGTAAGATATATAAATCAAATAAATCAATTAATTTATAATATTAATGCTCTGGAAATTTACATCGAGCACTATTTTGTAAAAATAAAACTACCTATAAGAACACCGGATTATATATCTTACTATTCTTTCTTTTTTTTATATATATATATATATATATATATATATATATATATATATATATTATATATAAAAGTGTCTGGAGTTTATATATATATATATATATATATATATATATATATATATATATATATAATATGATATTCAATCAAACAATTGAATTTATAATATAATGTAAAGGCAATATTTTTCATTCTTGTCAGACTTTTGAATTTCTTAACATATGCCTCGGCTTAAAAAATGAGTCTACAATATGGAACCCTCGAAAATAGAACTGAAAAAGAAAAAGTACACCTCTCAAAAATAAAAAATAAAAAATAAAATCACCCTCCATCACAAAGAAAAATAATAAACTTTTTTTTTTAAATTGATAAAAAAAAAGAACCAAGGAACGTATGATTTGAATTATTTTTTTATATAATTCCTTGAAAAGATATTGAACACATTCATTTTTATTTTGCAGCATTGTGGTTTGCTTTCTTGAAAATGATTTGAATTTTTCTGTTTTTCCTCTTAACAGCAAACATGTACTTGTTATATAAGCCAATAAAAATTCTGTTAGTTGCAACTGTTTGCCCATTTTCAGTTGGAGTCGACTTCACAACCACCACAAAAAATTGATTTTCAAATTGGTGAAGTAGTTAAGTCCTGAATATTGACATTTGGTAGCCATTTAATGCTTTAGTTTAGACTTACATTTTACTTACAAATATATTTGGTAGACAGTTTTTATGCAAATGAAAAGAAGGATGGACTATATAAATACTGTTTAGTTTGTTTTCTCATTTTGATCTATTTCCAAGTGTATTTTGAAATGAAATTCAAGACTGAATAATTTTAGGGAAACAAAAGGAAGGAAAAAGATGATCAAAGGTTTAGCAAGGAAAAACCAAAAGGCAAAAGAAGTGTTTTCTTTTTTACTAATGTTCACTCCATACAAGACCCAAGATTCACTCAAGGTAGAGTGTTACTGCTGGAGCAATTTCCATACTCACTTGTATCTGTGTGATTTTCTTGCTTTTCTCCAACCTTAGGAGTGTCAATTTGTAGTTTTGATTTGATATAAATTTTTTGTTACTTCAGTTTCTTTTCTAACACACATTGTACATAAAAAAAATGAAAATATACAAAATCCATTAAAGCAATAAATATTCCAGTCTTGGAGAAAAAGGAAGAAATGATGAATCACATAATCTGTGAATACAGCTAGCTGGTTTTAAAGGAATAGAAAAGCAGACATGGCAGAATAGAAACAGTCATATTTTTGTTGTTTTCACCCCATACAAGGCGATAACGTGACTAAGATGCAATTGGCTGCTGGGAGTGAAAGAGAAAACTTTAGTGAGGAGAAAGGACAATAAAAGAACAATGTTCAAGAAAACAGAAGATGGCAATTTAAATTTCATTTAAAGTTTTGCAGATTGTAGGTGGCTGGGAAGCAAGAAATTGGAAGAGATTTCCACAGGTGAGAAGTATGAGAAAAGAAAGTATTAAAATAGAGCATATGGTACATATAGGTTAGTTCAGCATTAAAATAGTGAGTTCTAGTTAGAAGTCTAGTAGTATGCTTAAGGTGAGGAACCAAGTCAGAAAGTATATCAGAACAATTACCATGAAAATATTTATAGAAAAGGCACAGAGGCTAGCGACGTCATGTCAGAGGGAAGTGACTGAGGTTGAAATGCCAGATCAGGATTGATTACATTACAAATCCCTCTTTCAATTTTATGAAGAATCTTGACATATATAGTAGGACCAATAAACCAGATACTTTTTCCTTTTAAGCATTTCACCCCAGGGGCTACAGAGAGTAAAAGTAAGGGAAAAGACTGGGTGTGGGGAATTGAGGAAAGGATAAAAAGAAGAATGGGGAAGAATAAAAAGAAAAACAAGGATCAAGGTATCAGAAGATGTCGATTGACATTATGTTTAAATTTTCGAAGATTATAGTTATCAGGGAAGCAAGTAAGAGGAAGGGAGTTCCACTGTTGGGAAGCTGTTAGAGTAGAAGAGGCAGTTACATTTAACTGTTTTGACAGTAAAAGGGGGAGACTGAGATGCCAACCTAGTGGCATGCTTAAATTCATACAGTCGGGGCACCAGTGAAAATAGCTCGTCAAAGCAGATGCCATGAAAATATATATAGAAAAGACAGAGGAAAGCCACATTATGTTGGTGAGAAAGTGCCTGGAGCTGAGACCCCAAGTCAGGACCGATCATATTGTATATCTGTCTCTGGATTTTGTTGAGAACCTCCAGATGAACAGCAGGGACATCAGACCATATATGTTAACAGTATTCCATGCATGGATGAATTGTAGATTTGCAGATATAAAAGATGGACTCAGACAATAAAAATCTTCTGGCTTGACACAGAGAACCATCTTTACATTGGATCAAGGTAGTAATATCTCTTGTAGGTGAGTGAGGTGACACCTGTGAGCAAAGGAATCTGATCTCAAAGATGAGAGGACTGGTCATGTACTGGCTACGTGTTGAAGATTTTGTCAGGTCAGTTGACTGAGAGACCACTGTGAAATGCCTGTGAACTACCTTGGGGGTGACTAAATGCGTCCTCCTAAGCAGTTAGGGGGAATACATGATTTAACGAGATATATAGCAGGAGCACCAGATCAGATATGATAGCAGTATTCAATGGACAGACAAATGGTAGATTTTTAAATGTATTGTGAATTATGCAAACAACTTTGATTCAAATATATATAAACACATGATATCAGTGCAAGCCAGAGATTGTCTCAGAAAATAAAAAGGAGATGAAGTAAAACTTTGTGATCCTGACTGATCACCCCATTCAAATGGGAAAACTGGAGTTCATAGTCATGAACAAAGGAAACACAACCTGCTAGGGTTCAACATTTAATATAACTGTACTGCCATGATTCTTGGTAAAGATAGTGGTGTTGTTTCCTGTTGCCTTCTCCACAGTTTCAAATTCAGAGTTCTCCTAGTCTAGCTGCCACCTAAGGTTAAAGATCCTGGTCTTCTATGTGCTGTACACCTTCAGGACATTGCCAATCATGGCTCTCCACAATTTCCTGCCCTTTGTAGCTCTTAGTAAATTTTGTCTTTTTGCTATTTCTCCTAAACATTGTTCTGCCAATCATTTACACAAGTTTATTGTTGTTCTTCTGTGCTGTGTCCATTCATAATGTTGATGATCATGGCTCTCCACAATTTCCTGTCCTGTGACAATTTAAAGTTACTGTAAAAATTTACTGAACTGAGATAAGTTGGACACTGGAACATATTTATTTTGACCAAAGAGTTTTTATGATGCACTGGAAAGAAAGATGATTAGATAAAAGGAATTTGTTGAAATTGGCACATTTTTGTTCATTGCTTCTAACACAGAATGTGCAAGAAGGGAAAAGCAAATTTTTTAGTTGAAGTGAAGTGAAAATGCAACCAAAATCTCAAACAAGATTTATGAAGTTTATGAAGAAGGTATTATGAATGATGAATGTGTGGGTGCCATCTACTTATCATTTCTCAGTTGCGTCTCTGTCTATGGGCAGAGTGTGCTCAGGGGTGACTCCATCAAAGGACAGAGTCGCAACTGAGGAAAATTATACTGAAGAGATGCCTAGCCCTGGGGAACAGCTGCCCAAGACTTGCCTTCTCATTGCACTAGAGAGAAGGATCGGTGCACACAACGGTTGCAAAGGCTCGGGAAATTTTTGTTCCTTGCCCGGGTGCACGCGCTCCCCACATTAAACTGACCTTGTGTCACAACCTGACCTCATGGGGGGTTGAGTAAATATCTACTCTTTTTGAGTAAGTTCACATCTACTTATCATCTCTCAGTTGCGTCTCTGTCTTTGGACAGAGTACGCTCTGGGGCTTTTCTGTCAAAGGACAGAGGGGCAACTGAGGAAAAAAAATACTGAAGCGGTGCCCAGACCTGGAAAACAGCTGCCCAAGGCTGTGCTCTCCCATTGCACCAGAGGGAGGGATCAGTGCTTGCACCAAGGCCAGCGCAACAGATGGATGTGGGGGCTGAGGGGAATTTTTGTTCTAGTCCTGGGTGTACACACTCTGATCCCCATCTAAAAATAGACCTTGTGTCATATCTCGTCCTATTAGTAGGACAGAGTAAATACCATGAGTGCCATAATGATAATTAGCACAGAAAGTGGAATCAGTGAAACATTTTCAAAGATATTCAGTTTGGAGTTTCAAAGATATCAGCGGATCACTATTTATTAAATTTGATTTAGTCTGACACAAGGGTATAAAAACTGGAAACCTCCATTAGGATGAAACATATTACTTTAATGAACTGATTAAAGAAACTAATTTGCTAATCCTCACTATGCAAGAAAAGAAACTTTTAGCATAGAGCTTATGGTTACATCTAACAATTTCAACTGTAATATGATACGAGTCTAGTACTATGCTAATTGTCAGCTGCCAATCTAATGCAGTGTTTAAAGTCATGGTGCCAAAAAGGATAAGTCATGATCCCCCATATCCTAAAAGGATACAACATACAGAAGAAGGTATATCTATAGGAATTAAATCCTATTTTTCAACCAATAAAATCCCACCAGAAAGCTTGTTTAATAAACAATCATTGCAAGTTAAAATATCATCAAAATACTCATGGACATAATTGTAGACCTACTATGTGCTATTTTTGGACCATTTAGAAAATAAAAATAACTTTCACCACTCCCACAAATTTAAGAAAAGGATTTTCATGAGCCAGTGTAAAATTATTTCTAACTAATGAAAACCTTGTATTCAAAAAGTTTGCAGCTCTATGTGAAATTAGATTTTCAGTCCCCTTATGGACATAAAAATAGAAGTCTACTGTTTCTCGAGGCTCACAACAATTTTGGTTGTTAGTTTGATCTAAACATGCATACATACACATGCACCTACACATGCACACAATAAAAGAGACAAGAACCAGCAACCACTGACTAAGGCCTTGTCCACGTACACAATAGAAAAGATTAACCAGCATCTGCTGACTAAGCCTTTTATCTACTAACTCACAAACACATTAGGCTGATCATCATAAAGTTTGTCCACACAGCACTAAGAACACTTAATTACTTGTATATTAATTATGCTGTATATTTCTGAAAAGAATATATAAATGTTATTTCAAATGATGTTCTGCTTCTACTTTTCCTCCAGAAAATAACCTTTTTATGTTTCATTTAAAAGATGTGTTGTTGTTGTTAATGTTTGGAATCCTGACACACAGATAGCAACAAAAACCTGGGTAGACGGATCCCAATATATCTGTCTTCCAAAGTCTAGGTAAATAATGAAACAAATAATAAATGTATTGACAAAACATATTTATAGAAAAGAGAAGAAAGAAAGGTGCTTCATCTTTTGATGTTGTTGAAAGATCAACACAATGTTCAGTTGATGTCTCTACATTACTTACATGTGACGTGTGTTGCAGGTGATAGAAAAGGGATATATTGTCACTTATGTGGCTAAGGGGGAAGACAGTAATTCGATCAAAAATTGTGGTACTTATAATTCTAAGCCACAGGCAGTAATCCTACAAGGTTGATATATATATATATATGTTTGGAACAAAGTAATACAATGATTACAAAAGTAGTCTTTTATACTATTAGATTTGTGTTTAGTTTGGTTTATTTTATTTTATGGCATATCAACCTCAATGGGTTATTTAACGTTGACAAAATTTTTAGGATAGGTTCATATGAATAGAATAAGTATTTGTAAGAAATCAATTTGAAGATTGGGTTTCATTGAAATATTTTTGTATAGAGGGTTTTTGTCTTGTTGCTAATAATTTATTTCAAAAATATATTGCTAGTATTTTTACTATAAAGATCTATTTTTATACTTTCATAGTGTTTTGACCTCAGTTTAGAGGTCTACTATTTGCCCATTCTGGGACCCTAACAGGTGCTATGACTCTGGGTCAGAGTAGACCTGGGAACAACAGCAATTAAGAGGTAATTTGACGCTCCTCAAAACCCCCCGATCAGAGGCCTTGCTGCCAGATGTAGTTTATTGTCATACCCAGGATGCAGTTTTGAGTTTGATTCTCACAGAGTGTTCCATTATGGTAGACCAGGATCAATCATGTCAATATAACTTCATGAATGAAAGAGAAAAGAAAAATACAATTTCAGCTTTCTTACAGCACACACCAGATTTCAGTACTAACTAGGAATTAGCCATTTTTCCAGCATCTTTACATATGGATTGTATGTACAAGTTCCATTTGACGTCTGGGTTGAGTTTAAGTCCCAATAGGCACCTAAGGCATGGAGCTTCTGTGAGGGAATATCCATTCATTGTAATTGGTGAGAGCTAGGACAGAGAAGAGATTGGCTTCAAGGTTGCAGTCATCTTGGTTTTTGGAAGTGCATATCCTGTGCATAGACATTTACTAGCAATCTAAGAATGTTTCTTGGTTAACCTATATATATATATATAATATGCCACACATATATATATATTTATTTATGGTTTTTTTTTGTGTGCATAACAACTGAGGAGCAGTATGCAAGATAACAATTGACCCACCAGGTGCCGTACTATAAATTGGTCCCATTGATGTGTACGGATATCGCTATCGAAGTGGGTTCATATATATAATACACCACATATATCTTCAAGAATTCTTTGTTCATTTTTAGAAATTCATTTTAAACTTTAAAAATTATAATTAAAATAAAGAGTGGGGGAACATTTATTATAAAATTCATTAGTCATCGAAAGAGATTTTTTTATTCACGCAACATCCTTCATTTATATTATTTATGATAGCAATTAAAAGCTTATACAATTAAATAATTAGATAGTTTTAATGTTACAATTCAGAGCATATCTTGTGGGATTTGATCATAGCTTGAGAAAAAAAAATTAAATAAATTAAAAAAAAAATCTGATGATTTCTCTTAGTAGGACAAGAAATAAACAGACTCTAAAATTACAGATTGAATCTATGGATTGTGAAAGATTACTCAAACCTTTCCAAGTTTACACAAAAAATATTGTGCTTTGGGAACTTTTGTAGTAAACATAATTTTGGTTGTAAATATGTAACATTTATGAGGATAATATACAGATATTTTCCTTAGGTATTTATAAATTGTACATTGTTCAATTATTACCATTAACAAAGAATTACTTTAAATTACAAAATTGTGCTTGGAGTAAATGAAAATTACTTACAATATAATACATATTACTTATAAAACATTTCTTCCTGCTGTCAATTTTGATGACACGGGTACACTAGTTGTTAATAAAAGGAAAAGAGAGCAGGAGTAAGAAGAGTGCTTTGACATTTTAAAAAACCTGCACTGAGCTCATGAGCTTCAGAAGACTGGACATTTGCAACAACCTTTATTGATCTACCTGAGAGATTGTGTACATGAAGTAGGAACTTCCTGTGAAAATGCAATAAAAATTCAAATCTTGTAAGAAGCAATTTTTTGATACAAATGTTGTAATTTGTTAATACCATTTTGACTCATTATATATCATATATGTTGTATCCTGTTGGCAATTCCACATTTTTAAAAAACAACTGGAAGGAGCTCAACGTTTCAGCACTAATGATTGTTATAAAACTTATTCAGGGTATAAAATGGACTCAAAGCTTGAAAAGCAGCTTTCCGTGGGTTTCCATGGGGTTTCATTTTTAAAAGTTGTTATTTTTATTCCCCTCACCCACAGACAAATTATACATATAGGAACTAGTTAGGGCTTCATAGAGACTTTGAGGTATTATGATGACTGTAGTGGGAATGGTAAGTAAGAATGTGTTCTTTTGTTGTAAGGAATACTGTGTTTGTTTGGGTCAGTAATTCTGTCTAGCTAAGTTTAAGATAAAACAGATTGAAGACCAGCCCTCCCTTATTTCCCACCCCACTTTTGGCCTTGTGCCACATTTTTGTGTTTCAAAATAAATATTGCTTTCCATGGCCAATATGGTGTAGTATCTGTTGCAGCAGCAAAATAACAAAAATAAACTTGGCAAAATATTTTTTTACTCAAGTCTTCATGTTGTTTTGTTGTTGTCTTCCATCATTCAATATCTGTTTGCAGGCCAATATACCATCCACAATATATATGCTTTATATCTATTATAATAATCTAATTTCTGTTTGTGGGTTTGTTACCATTATAGTAAAAATAGCATACCATCGCTCTAATTTGAAGAATAATTTCTAATTTAATTTTCAGCTTAATGACAGCAATGTGGAATCTACAATGCACTCATTCTGATATAATGATCCAATTTTTAATATTTGTGATTTTAACAACAAAATCTATTGGGCTTTGAGTATACAACAAATATATTTAATTAATGCAAAGAAATTTATTGATGCAATCATAAGAGCTCTTCTTAGGTGAGGTTAAAAAAAATGCTAGAATAGTAATCAAATTGTCTGCTGTTCTTTTATTTAGTAAAGATATAAATATAAAAATGGCTGATGAATAGACTTTGTGAAGAAACTGATCAGCCATGAAAAGAAGATATTTACACCTATATGTAGTTGTTTTTTTCTTTTTGTTAGAGAAAGTTTTAGTAAAGTATTGGCAGCCATCTTTCACAATTTTGAACAGTTTTATGCAGACACACACATTTATATACACGTATGCACAAATAAAACACATACATATGTATGTATGTAGATACACACCATGGTACTTGCAACCTGATGAATTGAAAGGTGAAAGTATATGAGCTAGCAAGTTGCTATACAATTTTACTTAAGTTGATCTTAGATCGTTTTGTTTTTCAAACACTGAGAATTTTTTTATTTTACATGGCATAATCACTTTATACCAGCTGGTATAGTTGATATACAGGATGCAATGGATAAATTTTATCTAAATTACACAAAAATGAAAATAACATTAACACCTCATTTTAACATATATTTACCAAAATTACACAAAAATATCTTGAAATACTAAAGAGTAAATTTATTCAATAAAATCGCCATTGGCTTCAATCACAGTTTCCAGACAACTTCAGAAACTTCTGCATCTTTTCCAAACAGTTTCTTTGTTTAAGGTAGTGAATGCTGCCATAATCTTTGCCTTCAATTCATCTCTGGTATTACAAGGAGTTATGTTGGTCTCCCACTCAACTGTGTTGCATATATAATAATAAGGAGTTTTCAGTCTGGGGAGTTAGGTAGCCAAATGTAAGGGGTGATGTCACAGAAATTGCCTGACAGCCATAACTGTGTTCTCTTACTTGTGTGACATGATGTAGAGTCCTCTTGCCAGAAATAGGGGCTTCCAGCAGCCACCCTCTTGACCCAGGGCAGCACTACCTCCTCAAGGCACTTGGTGTAGGTCTTTGTGTTGAGTCTGAGGCCCTGTGGAAAGATGAATGGGGACTTAATGTCATCATCACTAGTGATCACTCCAAACACTTTCATAATCACCATTAGAGTCATCCAAATCTTTCTGAATCCTCTGCACTGCCCTCAGATTGACACACAAACACACTGAAATTTTTGTATAGGAGCTTCTGGCATGGGTGACAAGGAGTACAGCATACCATTTCCAAATTTCTGTCAAAATGAATTGCATCAGGGTGCTCTTTTTCTCCCAGATGGTGCTCAATAGGCCCTACTATACTGTGCAGTTCACAAAATCAAAACAAACAACATGCATTATCTGTCTATATTTCTGAGATGAGGTATTATATACACTATTTACATTATTCAGACTATTGTCCTCATCTTTGTTGCCATATTTATCACAATGTTTTGGCCGTTGTATGCTCCGGCCTTCTTCAGGTGGTTGGAATGTTGAACAGAACCCTTTATTTTGCTCGCTGGGGTAGACTGTTCTAGTTCTACATGCCATGTCTAACTTTATCCAGTTTGCCATGTGTCCTCAAGGACACAGGAAAATTGGATAAAGGCTTTAGTTAGATCCAGTGACAGGATCCAAAGAGTCTGAGTTCAATATCTGGTTAAGGCGGTGGAGAACTTGGAGAGGGGAATTAACAGGAGATAACTGATAACTGACATCCATTAGACATGGCATGTGGAACTAAAACAGTCTACTCCAACGAGTGAAATAAAGGGTTCAGTTTGACATTCCAACCACCTAAAGAAGGCCGGAGTGTACAACGGCTGAAATGTTGTGATAAATATGGCAATAAACAACATGCATACACAAAATTAAAAATATCAAATGGCAACAATTTACCCATCGCACGCTGTACATGAGGACCTTAGGTATTCTGTCATCACTTATCCTTATAACTTGACCATCACAGTAAAATTGTGACTGCATCAGAAAGGTCTCAATCCTGCCAATGTTACATTTTGCAAGAAGATTGGCATTGGACACCCCATCATCAAAAGTATAGCCACAGATCACACGGAGACAACTTTTGTGGATGACATCCAGATGAATATTGGGGTGTATATAGATCCCATATCAATATTTGGGTCCTATACGTGGTCCATGATTCTGAGTCATACAACAGTGCTGTCAAAACAGTCAGCCAGAGTTAATAGCAATATGTTGCTCTTTTTCTTCCATAGTGCTCAGCTGAGCCTATTATACTGTACAGTTGACAAAATCAAACCCAAACAATGTGTATGTATGAAATTAAAAATATAAAATAGCAACTATTTACCTATTACACCCTGTAAATGAATACATATCCATGCATATATATATATATATACAAAAAATATATATATATATATATATGTAATATAATATAGTAAATAAATTTATATATATATATATATATATATATATATATATATATAGTGTATTTAGAATGTTTCATTAAATATTAAAGCATACACCAAAACAGACCTAAACAAAATCGTCTCTAAATATTTTAATTGTCTATAATGGTAATTCATTGGTTTATACCAACTTTTATATTTACAACATGCGTGGTCATATCTCTGATATTAAGCACGTCTTTATCCGTGTTAAATATAGCACATCTTAAAAGACTATATCACTGTTTTCTTCATTGTTTCATATATATATATATATATTTGACTGAAAAGATTGTATTAAAAAAAAATAGTATAATTACTTTTTTAAATATAAAAAGTTATTAAAATCTGACAGAAAAAATCTTTAAATGACAAATATAATATAGTAAATAAATTTAAATAATATATATATATATATATATAGTATTGTGGTTGAGTGGTTAGAACCATCAGACCTGGTTTGAATTTCACCATGGTTATCAGGAAGGTGATTTTTTCATGCTGTTAGCCTGGGGGTAGGCAATCCTAGCATGCACCATTTTTGGAAAGTGCCTGTTAACTACACAACAGATTGACCCAAAACCTTATGAATGAGACTGGGCAGATGGAACTGTTCAGAGACTGTATTAGCACAAAGTCACAAGTCATTGTGTCTGAGGATTTAAATCTACTCAACAGACTTCCTGTTCTTGATTTGATGAACTTTGTTCTTTTTTGTTTTATCAGTTGGAGATATGCAATTTAACTGATAAATGGCATGATAATTGGCATGATAATGTAGTGGTCATGCAACCAATAAATTTATATATTAGGTTTCTAATAATATGTGGAGGCCCAAAATGATGCTTCAAGGATCAGTTAAAGACATCCCTGACACAGACCAACATTGACGCAGTGACCAGGTAAACCATGACTGCAAATTGACCTTCTTGTCATAGAACCATCCAGGGTTGGTGGGGGGGCCAAGACTTTTGAGTCCTAATGTTAACATGAAGAGGATTTGTGATGTGCTGTCAGGAGGACCCAACTTGTCTAGTTGTATCCACTACCCACACTCTTCTGTGACTCCTGCTCATGACTCTTCAGGAGTATGCTAGAGGTTATACAGAGGCCCAAATGCTGCTTGAAGACATCTCTGACACTGGCCAACATCAACCCTAAGACCTGGGAAACTGTTGCTGCAAATCGAACTTCTTGAGCCAATATTACATAGCAGTCTGGCATTTTTCTCTTTGATTCTAACAAAATTTTCTTGTTTCTTAATACTTTGTTTAGCTTTTAGAAAGCATTTTTCCCTATTCCAATGTGCCTTTGGATTTTGGCGTTTCATTTTCTGTCGACTCTTAACACACTACCTAGCTATTTAAATTTTTTCACTTGATTGATTTTTGGATTTCCAGTTGATAGTTCTTGTCTTGGGTTGTACCTTTTGCTGACAGCTATATATTTTGTTTTCTTACAATTGATGCTTAGTTCTTTCTTCTTTCTGTAGGAGTTCTTATCATTCCTTTTCCATGTCTGCTATTAACACTGTGTCATCTGCATATCTTAGGTTGTATGATTGTGTCCACCAATATTGAATCATAGTAAGATGTTTCATTCTCTCAGGATTGCCTCATGGTAAAGTTTGAATAAGTCTGACTAGAAGACACATCCTTGTCTTATGCTCTTTTTATTTTTGTGTATTTACATAATTAATTTTCTATCCATATTCAGGCAGTTTGCTCCTAGTATAAGTTCTGGATTATTCGCATATCTTTCCTAAATAGGCTCACCTAGCAGTTCAAACAGTTCTTTGTGTCTAATTTTATTACACACTATATTCATAAGAATTCAGATGTTTAGTTTTGTTCTGTGGCTCATTAGGATGATTGTCAGATGGAGCTCACATTTGTTTGCACCTGGCTTCTTAAGTAGTGCTATGAAAATAGATCTTCTCTAAACATTTTAATCAAAATAAATTTAAAATTATCTGCTTATTATAATTATAATCAAAGCATTGTATAGTTTATATATGATTATGAAAATGAATTCATATCAATAAGTAGTGCTAAATTTTATATCCTTTGCTTAATGTTATTAGCTTGTTCTGACTGAGTTTGTTTATGGAAAAAAAACTCAGTCTAATGCTCTACCAACCGAACTGTTATGACTGAAGTTAAGAATTGTGTCAATTACTTTCTCCAGTATATTGTAATCACTGACAGAATTAGTGGATCAACCTACTAAAATATAATTCAAATGAGTGATTCATTTTTTATGGCTTATCAACCCTTTGCAGAAAATATTTTTAGATTATAAGAATTTTTTTTTTTTTGAGATAATAATGGTTTGGTTGGTTTAGCTTGGTTTGCTTTATGGCATATCAACCTCCATGGGTTATTTAATACCAGCAAGATTTTTATTGCTGGTAATATTTTTTCCAAACAAGATACCAATAGGATATGTATTGCTGGTAATATTTTTTTTTCAACATTGTATTGCTGATAATAATGTATTCCTGGTAATAATTTTTTTCAAAAAATTTATTGCTGGTATTAAAACCTATTTTTACACTTTCATAGTGTTTTGACCCAAGTTTGGGGGTTAACTATTTGCCCATAGTTGGGACCCTAACAGGTGCTACCACCCCAGGTCAGGGTGGACCTGAGGAAACCAACAATTAAGAGGTAGTTCTATGCTCCTCAAAATCGCCTGATCAGAGGCTTTGCTGTTGGATGTAGTTTATCATCTTATCCAAGATGTGGATGTAGTTTATCATCTAACCCAGGACACAATGGTTTAGCAATACAAGTCTTACTAATTAGTATCTGTCTATATTTCTGAGATGAGGTATTATGTACATTATTTACATTATTCGGACTATTGTCCTCATCTTTGTCGGCATATTTACTAAAACATTTTGGCCGTTGTAGACTCCGGCCTTCTTCTGATGGTTCGAATGTCGAACTGAACCCTTTATTTCACTCACTGGGGTAGACCGTTCTAGTTCCACGTGCCATGTTTAATGGATGTTAGTTATCAGTTATCTCCTGTTAATTTCCCTCTGAAAGTTCTCCACTGCCTTAACCGGGTATTGAACTCACACTCTTTGGGTTCTGTCACTGTGCCATGTGTCCTTGAGGACACAGTGGATAAAGGCATTGGTTAGATCCAGTGACAGGACCCAAAAAGTCCGAGTTCAATACCTGGTTAAGGCAGTGGAGAACTTGGACAGGGAAATTAACAAGAGATAACTGATAACTGACATCCATTAAACATAGCAAGTGGAACAAGAACAGTATTCCCCAGTGAGCGAAATAAAGGGTTAAGTTCGACATTCCAACCACCTGAAGAAGGCCGGAGCGTATCTTTCTAATTAATTCAAAACTATGAGAAAAGGTGGATTCATAATTTTCACTATGGTATTTTTGTGCGTAAGTGAATATAACGAACCCAACTGGAATTGAAACTTAACAATTCTGAACAATTTTTTATTACATCACCTGCACATCAAAGGTTATAGAGCCTGGCATTGTCAAGCAGTCACCTATCTAGACATAGACCTGACTTGACATTGCTTAACTTCAGTGATCATACAGGATTGGGTTTTTCAATGATGTGTGCCCATATGCTAATTAAGATGAAACAAGACTTGTTGTAATTTGGGATTAAGCTGAAGACCTTTCAATCTTTGCACTAATGAGCTTCAAATTTTAATTTATTAGCAATAATGCAGCTAGGAGTCTTGTTTATAGAAATACTGAAGAGATTAAATTAGTATAGTGAAGCCAACATGAATTCCATAGGAAATCAATATGCATTAATTGAATCTTGTTAAGCCATACATTGCAGTGAGAATATTAATGTTTTAGAGGAGTAATTAAAGCATAGATTATATATATATATATATATATATATATATACACACATGATGAAATCTTTTGTTGATTTCGACGTATGTGAATCTGACAAACTCGTTCAGTTTTTATGTTTGTGTTGTATGTGACACCATTCAGTCTTGCTAGTGACCTGCATACAAGTTCACAAATAGTGCAACAGCAAGACTCTTGGGACGTAGTAACAGTCAAATGGTCAATACAACTGATTTTAAAATTTCTGATGCCACTCAGGACACAAATATCTCCAGTTTTATCTATCCAGGGCAACTTGCTCAAAGTTAGTGTGAGGCATATAGACAGCGGAGAGGTTACTCTTTATATCTGAGCCAAAGCTGTCCAACATTCCTTTTTCCACTGTCAAGCTGGCTATACAGGATGCGATGGATAAATTGTCGTCTAAATTATGCAAAAAAAAAAAAAAAAAAAATAAAACAGACGTCTCATTTTAACAAATACACAGGGTGCAATGGATAAATTGTCACCTAAATGACACAAAAATGAAAATATATTTACCAAAACTAACAAAAATATCTTAAAATACAAAATAGTAAAATTATTTCAACCAGGGCCTCCAGACGACTTTGGAATCTCCTGCATCTCTTCTGGACTGTCTCCTTATTTAAGTTGGTGAATGCTGCCATAATCCTTACCTTCAGTTACTCTTTGGCGTTACAAAGAGTTTTGTTGGTCTTTTGCTCAACTGTGTCCCACACATAATAGTCAAGAGAGTTGCAGTTTGTGGAGTTAGGTGGCCAGATGTAAGGTGTGATGTGGGCATGAAGTGGTTGCAGAAATTGTCTGACAGCCATGACTGGGTTCTCTTGCTTGTGTTGGATAGTGCAGAATCCTGTTAACAGATATAGGCTCCTCCAGTAGCCACCCTCTTGACCCACGACAGCACTGCCTCTTCAAGACACTTGATGTAGGCTTTTGTTGCAATTCTGAGCTCATGGCAATTGTTAATCACAAATTTAAAAACTAACTATTGTTGTACAACAATATATATTACCTACTGTTAGGAGCAGTCTAGTTCTTTTTCTATGTACCATATCCTTTCAGAATGTAGATGATTATGGCTCTCCAAAATTTTCTGTCCTTTGTAGCTCTTAGTAAATTTTGTCTATTTGCTATCTCTTCTAAACCCCATCCACCATCCACTTACTCAAGCTCACAAAGTAGGTCATGCATTGTTTTTCTCTGCCCCTGGTGTATATAAGATCAAATTGTTTTCAGGATCATTTAGGCTGAATGTTAAGTGACAGATGACATTAATCTTTGCTAAAAGAAATGAGTGAATTTTCAATGATATCATTTTGGCTCATCAATCACACAGAATATTTTAGAAAAGAAACAAGCATATTTAATAAAGTTCATTGTTTATAATATGAAAAAACAATGAACATTACCAAATTTGTTCCCACTGGTTAGATTCAATGCCTTGAAAACCAAACTAGTTACATTCCATCACTGGCAATCAGACCCCAAACTACCACTGGTCACAATGAACAGATATCCCCTCAAGGAGGCACAATGCCTTGAGAGAATATTGAGCCTCAAACCCACATCTGACCTCAAGTGGAACTCGTATATACAATTTATCACTAAAGATGCAGGTAAAATGATCAGCAGCCCCCTGTACCGCTCCAGTAAGTACCTGATTCCTCATGCTATCCTCTACCTTTATAAAAGTCAGTTCAGGCCAAAAATGGAGTACTGTTGCCATATTTGATTGGAAGCTGTCCAGCCCTCATTTTTCAGTGTTGATAGAGTTCAAAAGTGGCTGTGAGTCCTTGTGGGAGAAGAATTATTTTCCACCCTCCTAGCTCTCTCTCACAGGCAGGATGTAGTGAATCTCTCGCCACTCTATGACTAGTTCTATGGAAAGTGCTTGGATGTACTACATTCCTTGGTTCCACCATGTCTAATCTTTACAGCTAGGATCCACAATGCCAATTAAATAGTAGCAAATCAGTCACATTCCCATCGGTGAGAAGTAAGTTTCCCTCAAACAGCTTCTTCCCGTGAACCACTGCCCTGTGGAACTGACACTCAAGAGGATGTCTCTACAATCACTACAATCTTAACCTGTTCAAGTCTAGAGTTAACCATTATCTTTCCCTCCTATCTGTATAATATACTCCTTAATGTAACCTTCTACCCGGAGTGGCCCCTAGGTCTTGTTCAGGATGAAACTTACAGTAAAAAAAAAAACAAAAAAACATACCCCTTGCATGCTAGTGGCACTCCCGCCTTGCCTGGGGTGAAATGCTTAAAATATATATATATATATATATATATATATATATATATATATATATATATATATATATGTGTGTGTGTGTGTGTGTGTGTGTGTGTGTGTGTGTGTGTGTGTGGGGAAAACATTTTTCTTAGCTGATCTGAAATTTGTAGAAAGGGTGTATTTTTGTGGAGCAAAGATGGAAATAAACACCAAGACATTCAAACACCAAATGACAAAAAAATGGTTTCTGAGTTGGAGAATTGTGCATTGGTCCAGTTAAAAAATGAATGCTTTGAAAATAAATATTTAACATTTTTCAACCAATGGGATGCTTTCCCATCAAAAATAAATAACATGCTTCATGATCCCTTTGAAGGGTATTTAAGCAAAGTTTCCAGACAGACGAACCAGTAAAGCGAGACAGCCGGCAAAAAAATGCAAACAGGTCATGATGCTTGACTTAAACAAAGTTCCCTTACACATTCACCTGTCTTCTTGACTAAGCTATGGGACACTTACACTCTCCTCCTCACTTCATCCTTCACCTCTTCTTTTTCATGCATACACATGAAGAAATTACATATATTTCTTATTGCTTTTCATCTTGGAAAACAAATACAAGGAAAGGACTGTATCCTGGCAAATATAAGAACTTACATATGCTAAGAAAAATTTAGCTGTAAAAGAAAACCACAAAAATAAAAAAAACATCTTATATTTTTATATTTAAACACCATTTCTTTGACTTTTTCTTTGTTGTGGGGGTGTTAACCAAAATTGAAGTCTTCTAAAATTTTGTTCTTCAGGTGTTAAAAGAAAACATCAATGAAAGGTAAAAATGCATTTTTAAAAAATAAAGAAAGTGAAAAATGGCCATTTAAACCATAAAGTAAATCTAAAAAGCCAACAAAACACTCCAAGACCAATCTCTTTTTAATTCAAACTATCATAACTACTACTGACACAATTTTAATATATATATATATATATATATATATATATATATATATATATATATATATATATATATATAAAAGTGAACATAGAAGTCAATACTTAGAGATGACAGTCTGTTTCATGCTAGATGCAATCGTCAGGCCACGAGTGCTGTTATTTTTCTCGTCTATTTATATATACGGGTCAGTTTATTTTTCCAAACCAAAACAAAACTATTAAATAAGCAATATAAACAAATTTTTACTACTTTAATAAAAACACCGATAAAAAAAATATATATAAAATAAGAAATAAAAGTGAAAAAATAAAAATAAAAACAAGCAAAATAATTTAACTGAAATAAATAAATAAACAAATAAACGACTTCCGGTAAAATAGCTACCAAAATAGACTACCCACTTTTAAATCACCTGCAAAAAGTTGACAAAAAATTAAACAATCCAAAAATATATAGATATGTATATATAATGTACAAAAATGCTGATTGACACCTTCTAAAAATTTGTTCTTCAGGTGTCAATAAAAGTTAAAAGTGCAAAATCCATTTTTAGAAAATAAAGAAAATGAAAAATTACCCATAAAAGTAAATCTAAAAGGCCAACAAAACATTTTTCTTTTTTAACTCAAGCTATCATAACTACTACTGACACAATTTTAATATATATATATATATATATATATATATATATATATATATATATATATATATATATGTGTGTGTGTGTGTGTGTATGTGTGCCTAATCCTTGGTAGTATAGTATATATATATATATATATATATATATATATATAACTTGAAACATTTTTAGTAGATATCTGTATTTCAAATAGAGGCCCTGTTTTAATATTAATAGGATCCCCTTGGATTATATACCAATGGATTTATTACCTGTACTATATATATATATATATATAACTTCAAACATTTATAGTGGATATCCATATTTCTAATAGCGGCCATGTTTATTTTGAGGATATATAGGATAGATAACAGCTGACCCTAAACTTGAAGAGATTAAGATCATAGTATTCAGCTTGTCTGAACAATATATATATATATATATATATATATATATATATATATATATATATATATATATTGTCATTGCTGCCATGAATAGACAAAATTAGTTTTATTATTACCACTCATGATAATAAAAATAAAAATGAAAAAACGGGCTAGCTAACCGGTTTCATACATTGCTCAACAGAGCTAAATCGAGGTAAATAGAGTAAATTATATAATAAAAATATGAACATATATATATATTTTACTTCAAACATTTTTTAACTCAAACTATTACAACTACTACTGACACAATTTTAATTTAGTTTGAACTTGATATTTAGTAAGTTTATCATATTTTTTGATATAAAAACTAAATGAAAGTGGTTAGACTATATATCCAAAACATATATTTATAAAAAAATAATTAAATTTAAAATTTTTCAGTATCTCATTTCCTTCATATGCACATATATTTGCATCAATGTGGGCCCATCAGCGAGGTGTAATGTTTAGCAAGCTTATCTCGCTAAAACAGTTACAACTAAATAGTGAGTTCGATCCTCACTGGGTGCCCCATACTTTTTCGGCCATGCCGCATCTAAGTTCCGCTTAGAAAATTAATGTATTTGCATCAATGTAAACATCACTTTAGTTCAATAAAGTCCTAAAGAATGAAACATATCATATGAGAACTTTTTTCACTTTGATATATTTTTTCCCAAATTTAAATATATGTATATACATATAATATTCTATTTAGTTAATTAATTATTTGTATCTTATTATATAAGGATAATTGGTAGTTGCTTACTTTTGACTACACACGTTTGCTAGGGTTGTCAGTTAATCTATTTTGCAGATGCCTGATCAAGCAAAACTGTGTTTCTTTAACACTTACAGAATGGTATGTACTGCAACAATACTGAGCAGACCTTAGTTACAGTTTCTGGGAGAGAGCACATAATCGGGCATGATCAGCAGTTGAAGATGACTTGTTACTTTGTGTTAGTGCAACCATTGATGGCTCCTGAGAAGTTTTGTCTTCCCTGTTTCACTCACAAGGCTTGAGTCAATTTGTGGAATGGTTTTCAGGCATATCTCAATAATTCCACATGCTGATATCATCTCCCTAGGCCAATAAAATCAAGATTATCAAGAAGCCATCTCCCTGATAAAGTGACTTTGGTGAGATTCAAACTCAGATCTTATGGTCGGAATACTAACATTATATCTATCTATCTATCTATCTATCTATCTATCTATCTATCTCTCACACTCTCACACACTCTCTCTATATATATATAATATTTATCTAAAAATTATAACATAAGTATGTTATTACATCACTACAAAAATAGCCATTTTGTTACAACACTTCTGGTGTTTTGTCAAGTGATGGTGTTGAGTGTAAAATAAAAAGTTTTTTTGGTTACTGGAATTTTATTCCATCTATACCAAACTTGTATTTGTGTTTATATATATATATATATATATATATATATATATATATATATATATATATATATATGCACACCTGGCCTCTGGCAGGATTCAAACTTGCGTTTCCCTGGGGTAGGTGTCTGTAACCCCCTGGGCCACAGTCAGCTCATGAAGGATTTTTGTCCGATCCACCAACTTAGCACCTGGGCACTAATAATCTAAATAATTTGTGTAGTGAGTTGGAGAGAAATATCAGTTGGAGTGATGCCTTGACTTACAATGCGACACATTTTTGAAATCAAAATTTCATTCCGAATCCTCTGCTGACTTCTACAAGAAATATATTTTGCCAAGTCTATTGAATGATGCAAAAATGATGGTGTCATTATTTGGAATTACATATGTTTGTGGACAACTTTGTTTGAAAATGAAATATACTAAAAGTCTTTTAAGAACAAGTTTGTGTGATGACCACCTGTATGATGTTTTGCTCTTGTCATCAACAAATATTTTACCTGATGTGAAGAAGTTAATGAACAATAAATAGAAACAAGTGTTTAATTACATAATTTCTATTTTTAACTGTATTTCAAATGTAGTAAAGAATTTGCATTTTTTTTGTTGATTGTGTTAGTTGACCCAGTGGATAAAAGCGTTGGTTGAAGTAATCCAGTGACTTGACCCAAAGAGTTGTGAGTTCAATACCTGGCCACAGCAGAGGTGAACAAAAACTTGGAGAGTTTAGTTACTAAAGGAAGATAACTGACACTGGGACGTCCTGATAAGGCATGGCACGTGGAACTAGAACAATCTACACTGGTAGATTACTAGGTTTATAAATCCCCAAAATTCACACAATGATGTCTCCAAGGACACATGGACCAAGTGAATAAAAGCGTTGGTTGAAGTAATCCAGTGACTTGAACCAAAGAGTTGTGAGTTCAATACCTGGCCAGAGCAGAGGTGAACAAAAACTTGAAGGTGAGTTAAAAAGGAAATAATTGAAACTGAGATATCTGGAAGAGGCATGGCACATGGAACTAGAAATAAGGGGTTTGGTTCGAAATTCCAATTACCTGAAGAAGACTGAAGCATACCGAAACATTGTGAATATAGTCTGAGTTCAAGACAATTTGTTATAGTACATTTGATATAATGACCCTTCTCTGAGACATTGTATACCATATTTTCTGGTTTACAAGATGCATTTTTTCCTAAAAAATACCCCCAAAAATATGTGTGCATCTTCCAAGATGAATGTAAGGCAACACATAGACTCAAGTAAGCTTGAATGGTTACCTAGTTGTCTTGACTGATAGGAATGTGGATTTGTATGTTGAGTCATTACACTATAATGCTAGCCATCTATCTAATTCAGCCTTTTATATGATGTAATCTCAGTACTTAGCTGTTACAAGTATTTCCAAGACTATAAACCTTCCTGGAGCTGAGCCACAAGCTTAAACATACTCTGTTTACTAGCAGTGGTGGGATCTTTTCTGCTCTTGACTAGTATGTCATTGCTATACAAACAAAATCAGACAAGTGATTAATGTAAACAATATATGGCACCAGTATGTGAGGGATGCATGGTGAATGTGTTTTTCTATGAAAATGACTTTTTTTTCTTAGAAATTTCTTTCCAATATTAGGGTGTGTCTTCTAAGCTGCAGCATATTGTAAGCCAGAAAATACGGTAGTTTTCTGGCCTACTATCTTCAAAAGGTTGAAGCCATCATTAGATCTGTGCTTTGCACCTCTTAGCCACAGAGTGTGTCGATGGTTAAGCAAAATTGAAGATCTGTTTTGCAATTGATAACATTGTCTTGGAAACATGATTCCAGCATGTGGTGCCATTGGGAAGTGCTGTATACACACGAGTATATTTTCTATCTTTTGTTAATCATTGATTCGTTATATAAAAATACATGAAAATATGTGTGTTGAAATTTATTCCTATTCTCCTTTTACCCCTACAAAAGATGGCAACATGTATTTATATGTAAACATTTTTGTTGCCACTGCTTTTAACTGAACTAGAAGTAGTCACAGCAACAACCTATGGTAACCTTTTAATGGGATATAAGCATGCAGCCATAACAGTTAAAATACAGAACATCCTTTGAGGGCAAGTACTGTGCATGACATATGATGTTAGATTTTAATAATGCAAACGAAAATGACTATTGACCTGAACAAATAGAGAATATGATATTTTGCTGACTTGACAGATAATAACAGATACATGACTATTTAGTTCTGTTTTTTATCATTCATTTTCATCAGTAATGGCCCAAGGCAAGCTCCCTTCCTGAATTCTTTTATCAGCACTTCTAGTACACCGTATCTTCTAGTCTCCCATCAGATATGGTCTGAAACTTTTAGTGGCTAGAGGAACAGCACTGTGGATGTCAGTCTCATGACCTTTTCTAAGAATAGATTAATTGAAATATTTTGCTAGGACACTTGAGGATCCAATCTGTTAATGCACTATTTCAGACAACATATTCTTCCACCTTTCTCATATTAAGAAATACCATAAATTGAGATAGATGTGATGTCTCCATCTGAGCTTGCAAAAAAAATGCAAAACAGATTTTACAACTGAGAAAATGGAGACACTAAGTCTTTATGATAATACCAGAGGATATAATTTCATTAATTGTTAGTATTCATTTTTTACTAGAAATAATTTCATCTTATTTCCCTTAGTAAATGCATGAGTAATATTAATATTTGAGGAGGCATTCTTAATTTAATAATTAATTACTGACTATTCTTCCATTGGTTATAGCCATATCATGTTGAAACACTGGTTCTCATATGATTATCAGTTAAGCAATGTTGAACTTGGTCAGTACCTAGATGAGTGACCACTTGGGAATATCACGTATTGCAAACTTGGATGTGGTCTAATGAATAATGGTTTGGAATTGGAAATCAGAGAGCCAAGTTCTAATTCTGGTCAGGTTCATTATATTCACTTAGATGCAAATACCATTAGGAAAGATATGAATCCTTCTCTTCTCCCCCCAGATATGGGTTAATTAGTAGGACTTGTTTCACTAAATCATTATTATCTCCAAAGAATGCTTACAACCTAAAAATATTTTCTGGTTTTAAAGAACATGTAAAAAGTTGATAATCTGTAAAAAATAAATCAGTCAATCATTTGTTCCACTTTATTTTGCTTGCTTTTTATTAGACAAGTAGCATTAGATGTAATAGACTTTGAATTTTTTTCTTTATTTTTTTTTAATAATGTTCAAAAGACTGAACGAGGAGTTGAATGTCCTGGTTTTTGTATTGTTCACCCTATACAAGGCTTAAGAGCCACACAAGGTAGAGGGTTACTGAGGTAGATAGTTGTATGAGTGGTAAGATTAGTTCATGTGGTTTTGTAGTAAAGATAATGGTTAACCATAGAAGCATCGTCAATTATTTTTTGACTAGCATTTCTTTCATCTTATTTATTTTGCTTTTCATTACACTAGTAGTCTTGGAATTTCTTGAAGTAATATTGAGTATTAGTTTTGACTAGTTTATCTTTCATCTCCTGTTGCTTTTTATTACACTAGCTGTATTAGATGAAATCATTGTTACATTGGAAAACATTAAATAACTTACCTCATATAACTTACTAGCAGGCTTTGCCCACTCGCTATCATATTGCAGAGGGTGGCTTTTAAGCTAGCTTAAAATGTTAAGCAAACAAAAGGAAAATAAGAGTTACTCCCCTTGAACCATGAAATCAACGATAATGGCTATTATAATATATTAATATATATATTTTTAACCTCACATAATGTGACAACTCTGAATCTGAGCTTAACAAAAATCGTTCCCTGTGCCTAATATTTTTTAAAATTTTTTCTTTCCCTATGCCTCCATTTTTTTTACGGTGAGGCTTAGCCTTTATAAGGCCTGGGGGTCACTTGAAGTAGAGGGTTACATTAAGAGGCAGTTTATTTGGATAGCTAGAGAACATAATGGTTAACTAGACTTGAACAGGTTAAGATTGTAGTGATCAGGGAAACATCCTCTTGGGAGTCACTTCCACAGCGCAGTGGTTTGCAGGAAGAAGCTGTTCAGTGGCACTTAATTCTATCCGATGGAAGAAGGAGGGAATATGACTGATTGTCTACTATTTAAGTGGCATGGTGGGTCCTAGCCATGAAGGTTAGAACTGGCAGAACCAAGGAATTTAGTCTGACCAATTAATTTCCATGGAGGTAGTGATAGGGGAGTGAGAGGCTTGTCACATCCTGTCTGTGGGAGGTTGGAAAATAATTTATCATCCACAATGATGCAGAGATGCTTTAGATCTTTGTCAATGGTGGAAGATGAAGAATGGGCAGCTCCCACCTAAATATGACAGCTGTACTGTCTTATCTGGCTCTTGTAAAAGTAGAGGATAGCATGAGGAGTTAGATACTTACTGAAGCGGTACAAGAAGCCGATCATATTACCTGCATCTCTAGAGATGGATCGTATATTCAATTCAACGCTCAACTCTTCTGCTGTACCCACACCCAATTTCCCCGTTAGAACTGAGGCTCTATTGAGTGAGTTGCACATAACCCCGTCATTGGTATTGGGCATTATCTCTAATTTAGACCCCCACAATGCTAGTAGGGGAGATGGGATACCAGACATTGTCCTGAAGAAATGTGCCCTCTCCAAATTATATAACTACTGCTTCAATGAATCTTGTTTTCCAGACTGTTGGAAGTCCTCATCCATTGCTCCTGTCTTTAATAACTCTGGTGACCCTTCTAATTACTGTCCTATCAGTCTCCTACCCCTCTTCGGCAAAGTCTTTGAAGCTTTAATCAATGCCGAAGTGCTTAAACACCTTACATCCCATGATCTGCTCTCCAACAAGCAATATGGTTTCTGCTTTGCCTGTTCTACAGCTGATGTGCTTACAGCCATAACTGAAATTGTTTACCTAGCTCTTCATAACAACAGAGAAGCTTGTGCCATGGCTCTAGATATTTCCAAAGTGTCTGATAGGGTTTGGCATGCCGGCCTTCTTCACAAGCTTCAGGGCTATGGAATTTCAGGTCAATTGTTTGACTTAATACAATCATTCCTGTCAAACCATGTATTAAAGGTCGTTCTCAACGGATTCTCCTCCAGCTCATATCCCACAAACGCAGGCGTTCCCCAAGGCTCCATCCTAGGTCCTACTCTGTTCCTTATCTTCATCAACGATTTCATGACGTCATAAGTTCCCAAGTAGGCATCTATGTGGACGACACTACTATTTACTCCTGCCTCAGAAACAAATCTAGTGTTGCTGACAAATCTAACCTGGCTGGTTGTCTTGAAAAGAACCTCCAATCGGTTGGGAACTGGGGCAGGAATTGGCTGGTTAACTTTAATGCCTCAAAAACAAAACTGCTCTCTATTACTCATCACAGAGAACCATCCCTACCTCCCATTAGAATGTCTGATGCTCAGCTCTATGTGAGCACCTCTTTGCGACTACTTGAATTCACATTGACTGCTGACCTGAGATGGAACAAATACATTGAGTCAATAGCTTTGTCCACCACAAGGAAAGTTGGCTCCCTGCACCATGCCAGGAAATTCTTCTCGCCGGAGTCGATCCTTCAAATCTACAAAACAACCATTCACACTAGCATGGAGTATTGCTTCCATATATGGTCTGGAGCCCCTTCTGTTTGTCTCAATGTTCTTGATAAAATCCAGAGATGGATATGCAATGTATTTGGTCCTGATCTGGCATTTCATCTGCAGTCACTCTCTCACAGACATGCCGTCAACTCCCTTTATCTTTTTTACAAATACTTTCATGGTAATTGCTCCAATGAGCTGCTTTCGCTGGTTCCCAGACTTCATGAATTTAAGCGTTCTACTAGGCTGGCATCTCACTCTCACCCTTTCACTGTCGAAACTGTTAAATGTAGCCGTTTCTTCTACTCCAATAGCTTCATGTCTCACACCCCTCGCCTGTGGAACTCCCTCCCCTTTTCCTGTTTCCCTGATAGCTATAATCTCCAACTATTCAAATATAATGTCAATCAACGTCTCCAGATGCCTTGATCTATCCCCTATCTTTCTCTTCATCCTTTCCTCTATCACTCCTATCTGCTCTCGCTCCAAATCCTCTGTAACCCCTTGTGTGCTAGTGACTTCCCACCTTGCATGGGGTAAAATGCTTAAAAAAAAAAGAAAGAGTTCTAGTTGAGGTCAGGTATAAATTTGAGACCCAATTTTCTGTCAAAGCATGATGCCTCCTCAATGGGACAACCATTCATTATGACTGCCAGTAGTTCTGTGTCTGATTGGAGGTGATGGAATGTAACTAGTTTTCATTTTCGGTCTGATCTGGCTCTTATAAAGGTAGAGGATAGCATGAGGAATCAGGTACTTACTGGAGCGGTACAGGGGGCTGATAATTTTTACTTTGTAGTGACTACTACTGTGTTTGCCTACATTTTTCTCAAAGTGGTTGGTTAAATAATAAATACTGTTTACCACAGGACAATTTACTAATTGCAGTCACCACACTGAATTTTTCTGCTGTGAATTTCACAAACATGCTCTTTGTTAGAAAATCACCAATTGGTTAATTTTTCATCCAATCATATATTTTCTGTGTTTGTTCAATTCTCCCACCTTTGTTCCTGGAGCCTAGCGATAGTTATAAAAGCAGTGTTTTGTTACAAAAATAGACAGTAAAATCCAGCAACTCACACGTGTCTACACAGATTATTGATTCTACTCACTATGCACACACAGACACAGAACTTGAATTACATTTCACCTTTCTTTTTCTGTGAACAAGCCAAGTTACAAACCAACACTCTGTTAGTTATACAAATAACACACAACTGAATTAACTGTATGCTTTTTTGAATGCAACATGCTATTTCAACAGAGAACTTTGAACATTCTATTCAAGAAACATTCTTAATTGCATTTTATCTTATTCAATATAACAGATAACAGGAAACTACTTTCTTTTCACTTAATATTCACACATTACAAAATTGTTTTGTATGTGTTGATTTTAATATATATTTTATTGTTGAAACAAAAATCATTTTCTCATAGTTTTTCCTTGATTCAATAATGTATAAATGTTAAATGCTCTTCAACACGCAGCCACATTAATCTCTTCAACATAGTACACAAGCAGCATTTACAACCTGCATCTTTAGCAAAGGATTGTTGCGGATGTGTGATGTGTGTGTTGGAGAGGAATAGAAGGTTTGAATTATCAGAAGGTTTGAATTATCAGAAGGATTAAAATTGTGTGTGTTCAATAATCTTCCATCCACAACAATTTATACAAGATAGAGAATAAATGATTCATAAACATCTTGTTTCAAAACATAACAATTGAATTTATTAGTGTTTGGTATACATGCATGAATTGAATATTGAGTGAAAAGGTAGGACAGAGTCGTGTCCCTTTGATTAGGTAATAGTTGTACCTGAGTTCATATTATGAGGAAGTAATATTAAACTGTAATATTGAGTGTTTGGAATTGTATGAACAAGTTAGGTAGAGTTCAAAGATAATACTTGCATGAATTAACTATTGTTCATTTAACGTCTGACTGGATCAGTTGAGACGAAGTTCCTTTAAGGTCACATTTTGGTGGTGTGTTGAGATGTACGAGTGATGTAGATAAGTTAGGCTTGAGTCAGGAAGAGCAGGAACAGAAAAAAGAGAATATCACATGTATTGGGTGTATATATCTGCCTGTATCACATGGTATGATCAAATGGAAAACGTGGTAAAACAGATTTGTCGTGTGCAGGCGGTTTGATTGGTTGGAACTGACCAATCAGCAAGCTAGATTGAAGGTGATTGACCAATGGTTTCTCATTGATATTTTGTATGAAAGTAGGATGTTACTTACCAGATTGGAAGAGTGCATTTCCTAAAAAGAGGTAAGGCTGGTTTGTTGTGGAAGATTCCACAGAATCATATATAGGAATACGACTTGAGGTCAGACATGAGTGTGTTCTGAGTTGACCATAGAAATCTAATTCCACCTTTACATAGCACTATCCAAAGTTACTCTTGTCTTTTTTTACATTCAGCCAAGAACATCAGTAATTTCACCTGTCTCAATGTACTGTATATACTTACTTATCATGCAACTTTTGAAGACCTACTTTCAAAGCTAATTTTAAGGGGGTCTCATCATGCATAAGATATAAAATTAGTGTATGTACTGCTGGCCCTGACTACAATGTTGACCAAACTATATATCCATTTACTGTAGTCAAAAAGTACAGCTGTATTTAAAATAAACATGATTTTTATAAAACTAATAATATTGCATGTAATATTCACATATTAGTTTCATGTTATAAAATAGAAACATAGTGAATAGGCAACTTTTGCATTGTTTACATTTATAAGATGTTTAACTGTTTCTCATTCAGTTGTTTAGTGCTGTACACATTTAAACAACATGTATAGCATTACTAACAGTAATTTTACTATTCTCTTTTACTTTTTTAACTTATTTAACTTGAAAATAAGATAAAAGGATAGAGGAAAAGAAGTTAGTCTATTGTAATTTGGTCTTTCAAAAAAAGGACCTTGCATGATACGTGAGATCACATCATTGTTAATTTTAAAATTATCACTTTTACTGATATTCTTTTCTTTTCATCTTGTTCCATATTTTCTGCAGTTTTTTCCATTTTTTTCCTATTTTACCAGCGATATTTGAGTGAATTAGGTTCCTGTGTACACAAATATCTGAAAAGGAGCACTGGAAAAGAAAAGGTTAAGAACTATTGTTTTAGAAGAATTTTCTTTGCACTGAATTTCAGATGAAGACTCTTAAGTAAAAGACTTCTGTATGCCAAGAGAAATCAATACTGATCATATCATCTCTTTGAAATATTTTCAATGTATTTCTACAAAGTAATAATTTCTATTGTATTTTTTCAAGTGTAATGTTACGTTAACATAGCTTAATTTGAGAATCATTAAGATTTAAGAATATAAAAGTGAAAACCTGGGATAATTTATTCCATGATAGAATTTTTAGTGAAAGACTATCTTTCATGGAAAAAGGAATTGAAAAATAAAAAATAAATATTTTAATGTGTCCTTTTATTTTTGTTTGGTACGGCTTTCTATTATTTTTTCTTTCTTTTCTCTTTTTTTATTTTATCTTTTCATGCTCTCTTGTATTTCCCTTCCTTTCTTTCTCAAATTCACTGCATTCTTTCTTTCTAACTATTTATTTCTCACACAGCATTTTTTCTTCCTTTCTTTCTGTTTATGTCATTTTCTTTCTTCCTATGCTCCTTTCTTTTAGTCTTTCTTTTCTGTTTATACCTTTTTCTTTCTTTCTTTCTTTACATTCTCCTTTCTTTCTTTATGTATTTTCTATCATTCTTACTCTTTATTTCACACTTTTCTTTCTTTCTGTTTATATAATTTTCTTTCTTTCTATATCTTTTTCTTTCTATCCTTCTCACTCTCTATCTTACTGTTCTTTTTTCTTTCTTTCCATTTTTATCTTTTTCTTTCTTCCCAGCCTTCTTTCTTCCTTTTTTTCTATATCTTTTTCTTTTTTTTCTTTCATTATTACTCTCTCCTTTTTCTTTCTTTCTTTCTTTTTCTTTCTTTCTTTCTTTCTTTCTTTCTTTCTTTCTTTCTTTCTTTCTTGCGCTTTAATTCACACTTTCTTTCTTTCTCTTTATTCATTTTCTTTCTTTCTATATCTTTTTCTTTTTATCCTTCTCACTCTCTATCTTACTCTTTTCTTTTTTCTTTCTTTCTTTTTTATTTATATCTTTTTCTTTCTCTTTCTTTATTTCTACTCTCCTTTTTCATTCTTTCTTTCTTCTTTCTTTCTTCATGCTTATATTGTTTTCTTTCTTTGCCTTTTTCTATCATTTTCACTCTTTATTTCATACTTTTCTTTCATTTTGTTTATATCTTATTTTTTTCTTTCTGAATATTTTTCGTTCTATCATTTTCTATTTCACTCTTTTTTCTTTCTTTATCTATTTTCTATCATTCTCACTCTTTATTTCACACTTTCTTTCTTTTCACTTTTTCTTTCTGTTTATATCATTTTCTTTCTTTCTATATATTTTTCTTTCTATCCTTCTCACTCTCTATCTTACTCTTTTCTTTTTTGTTCTTTCCCTTTTTATCTTTTTCTTTCTTTCTTTCTTTTGTCTTTTTCTTTCTCTCTGTTTCATTATTTCCACTCTCTTTCTTTCTTGCTTTCTTTCTTTCTACTTATATTGTTTTCTTTCTTTGTCTTTTTTATAATTTTCACTCTTTCTCTATTTCACTTTTTCTTTCTTTCTCTCTTTCTGTTCATATCTTTTTCTTTCTATCATTCTCTATTTCACTTTTTCTTTCTCTCTTTCTGTTTATATCTTTTTCATTTTCACTATTTAATACTTTTTTCTTTCTTTCTGTTTATATCATTTCTTTCTTTCTTTCTATATCTTTCTATCATTCTCTATTTCACTCCTCTTTTTTCTTTCTTTCTTTTTGTTTATATCGTTTTCTCTTTTTTTATATCTTTTTCTTTCTTTTTTCTTTCTTTTTGTTTATATCTTATTTCTTTCTTTTTATATTTACACTTATTTTCACATTTTTATTCCAACATTTAAAAAATTTGAAAACAAGAAAATGGCTAACATTTCTACACCAAAGCCAAGGGTCATGTAAATTTGTTTCAGATGCCGATACTTGAGATACCAAAAGGGGGCACATTGAAGGGGATTAAGGGTCATTTCCCTCTGTAACTTTTCATTAATATTAAATGGCCTGATCATTTTGGACAGCTCTTGTTTTAACAACCAATGTGTGTATACATATTTATGGAATTTGTGTGTGTGTGTGTGTGTGAGTTCACAGACCTCAAAAATAACATCATGGTTACAAGACAGCATTGTACTCGGTATGACGATAAACTCCATCCAACAGCAAGGCCTATGATCAGGGGGTTTTGAGGAGCATGTAAGCACCTCTTAATTGCTGGTGTTCCTAGGTCCACCTTGACCCAGGGTGGTAGGGTCCCAGAAAATAGTTAACCCCAAAACTGGGGTCAAAACACTATGAAAGTGTAAAAATAGGTTTTAATACAAGAAATACTTTGTAAAAATATTTATTACCAGCTATGCATTTTGGAAGAAAAAACATTACCAGAAATAAAAATGTTGTTGATATTAACCAATTGGGGTTGATATGCTGTAAAACAAACCAAAACATAAAAACATAAAACTAGATAGCAAACACATTCCAAACATGAAATTTAAAATAATTCAAAAGATATATATGACCAAGCAGACTTTAAATGTCATGTAATTACTTATTTTCCTGATAATGGCAGAATTCAGTTGAGAGCTCTGAACCACAACAAGAATTAACAAGAGGTATGGCCAGTTTCATTATACCTTATTGGCAACTAATATGAAGCAAGACAGTTCCTTTATGGCTTAAAAGCAACAAACTCTAGATATGGAGTTTCTTTATACCTTAATTAGAATTGCCAAGAACTCTGAACAGTTTCTTTATGGCTTAACAGCAACTGACTCTAGATGTGGAGTTTCTTTATACCTTTAGAATTGCCAAGAACTTTGGACAGTTTCTTTATGGGTTAACAGCAACTAACATAAACTTTGGACTATTCTTTTATGGCTTTTTTCATATCAGAATCCATCTTGCACATTTATAACTTTACCATTCATTTGTGCATTGAATAATACTGCCATATCTGGTTTGGTGCTCTGGCTATATATCTTGAGATTATTGACAAAATCCAAAGTAGAGTCTATAATATTATTAGTTCAGTCAATTTCCTACCACTGTGACATGGCTTCCTTCTGTTTTTTCTATAAATATTTTTCATGAAAGTGATTCTAATAAGCTCTCCTTCTTGATACCTCAACCACATGAATTTAAACTTATAGTACATTGGCAGTTAGGTTTCATCATTTTATAGTTGAACTAGCTACATATCACTGTAAGTTCTGTTCTAATAGTTTCTTTTCTTGCACTTCCTATCTGTGTAGCTCTCTTCCAGTTTCTTGCTTACCTGCCACCTACAATCTTCAAAAATTTTAAATATAATTTTAATCACTGTCTCCTGTCTTTCTAAACACTGTTCTTTTGTTGTTTTTTTCCTCACTAATGTCTTCTCATTCTCTTCCACTCCCAATAAACTCTTGCATCTTAGTGGTATTATCACCTTGCTTGGGATGAAATGATTGAAAAAAATTCCATTCTGCCTTAATGGTAGCTAACACTAATGCCGGGAACAATTTCTTTGTGTCTAAACAGCAGTTTACATGAAAATCTAACAGATCCATTATGCATTAATGGCTGCTAACACCAGCTGTGGACATGATTTATGTATTAATGGAAAGTGATATATAGTGTGGACATTTTCTTTACTCCTAATTTCTATAAGCTAACATGAACTGTGGAGATTTCCTTCATGCCTTTATAACACCTAACATGAATTTTGAATAGTCCTACCTGTTCAGCTTCTATAGCTCCCAGGTATCACTTTTCACCACTATACTGTGGCAGTTTAAATCAGTGGTTGCCAACCAGTGGTTGCCAACCAGTGGTCGTCAACCAGTGGTCGCCAACCAGTGGTCTACAGACCACTGGTGGTCCATACAAAATTTTTGATGGTCCGCAGAAAAATTGGGACATTGTTTCAATTTTTATGAAACTTCAAATTTTCAATTTCTTTTATTTAAATAATTACACTATAACTTTGTTACCTTCAATGGGTGCATTTCATATTAATAAAATAAAAATTTTACGGTTATTATTATATAAATGTATTTACCTTTTTTTTTTCTAAATTCATATTAGTGATCTGCCAAATTTAAAATTATACATTTTTTGGTCCATGAAGTTTAAATGGTTGGTGACTGCTGGTTTAGATCATATCAGACACCTTTTTTTATCTACTTGTAATGAGTGTAAGCATGTCCTTGGATCTCAGGATTTCTGGCAGCTCTTTAAGAGTATGTTAAAAAAGAGTAAATCCTCAATCCCTCTGTTCTTAATTCATTTTGAAGTATTGGCATCTGCTGCTGACAAAGCAGAATGCTTTGCTTAAAAATCCTCATCCAACTTCACTCTCAATGTTGTAGATGGGGACAAATCACATAGGTCATGTGATGACCGCTTTGTGTATTCACTTCATACAAAAGTGGCCAGTCATTCTGGCAAGTAAGCTTATTGGTGTCAAGACACATGTGTTTGTTTGTCCTGCTGGGGTTTCTGCTCAGGGAAACCAGCTGCCAAATTCTACAGGTAAAAATTCTATGGTGTCACTTCAATTTGGGAATATATCTTCCCCAGAAATAGAAAGTAACTCCAGCTGATACTCCTCAGTTTGAGAAAACCCCAAAATCACCATTTTCCATTCATGGAATATGTTCTTTCCTGGAACATAGTAAATGAATCTAGCCCATTTGAATCTGGAGTCCTAAATATGGCTTCTCCAGAAACACAGAAGAATCTCCATATTATATATAAAATCCTTCTTTTTTGTTTCTCCTTAAACTCTGCTTGCCGTGTACATATATGTGATATATTTTTCTCTGTGTGGGACACATGTATATATAGATTTGTGTATGTTTTAGAGGTATAAAAGTCTCTCTGAGATCAAAGCATGTTTGTCATTGTTTTTCCTTTCCTTTCTGACATTCTGTTTTGTGTATGTCTTATTATATCATGGGTATAATATTACCCATAATGGGAGAAATAGAAATGGAAGAATAAAGCTTTCTTTGACAGCTTTCTCTCATTATCATGCATTAGGAATATGCCTGATTTTCTCTCTAGAATGGAATCTCTTCTGAGTGATATGCATATATAGTCCATAGTCCATAGCTATCATCACCAAACTAGATCCCCACAAGTCATACAAACTTGATGGTATCCCTGCAATTGTTCTAAAGAAATATGCTCCTGAACTGGCTACCATTTCCTCCAAACTCTACAACAAATACCTTGCTGCTTCTAGCATTCCAGCTTGTTTGACATTGTTTATAACAATATCAATATTTTTGATTATGATGATGATGATTGTAATCACTTCTGGTTCCACTAGGGAATGTTGGGAGCAAACAGATCAAGTGGCAGTTTGAATAAATATAGTTGTTGAGTTTACAACATCTTGTGCCGTCTTTCTGTTGCTTCAGTTTTTCAGTGGCCTGTCTTGTGCAACTTAACTTTCCACCCTAGGCCCAGTGGAGCATGGTGTCAGAGAGATTTGTTCCAAAAGAAGAAAGTTATTTTCTAGTAGAAGAACAGGATCCAATTCGAAAAAAAAAATTATTAAAAAAAAAGATAAATAAATTACTTTAGGAAGAGGGATTTTTATAACATCAATAATCAATAATTGATTATGATGATGATATTGATCCAAGTCCCACTAGAGAATGCTAGGAGCATTTGTGTTGCTTCAACTTTTCAGCAGCTAGTCTCATATAATTTTATCTTTCCACCCTAAGCCCAGTGGAACAGACATTCTTTTCTATAGTTTCTGTCTTTAAGAACTCTGGTGAATCTTCTCAAAATATGTCCTGAATTATTGTCCTATGAGTCTTTTACTTTGTTTTAGCGAAGTACTAGAGGCTGAATTGGTTGAGCATCTTATTTCTCATAGCCTTCTTTCAGATAAACAATATAGCTTTTGCTTCTCTACGTCAACCACCAAAGTGTTAACAATAATTACAGAATTTGGATATCGAGCTTTAGATAAGAATGGTGAGGCTTGGGCTGTAGCTTTAGATATCTTGATGGCATTTAACAGTCTCTGGCATGCTGGCCTTTTTCAAAAGGTCAAGAGCTATGGTGACTATGACTTAATTCAAATGTGCTTAACAAATCATGTAATGAAAGTCATCTTGAATGGCCATGCTTCTAGATCCTTTCATATTAATGCAGGATCCCCAGTGCTATATCCTTGGACACATGTTCCTTATTATCATCAATGACCTTCCCAATGTCATTAGTTCCCAACTGATAAAAAATGCTGATAATACAACTATTTATTCATGTCTTAATAGTAAGTCCAATAGGTTTGATAAAGTAAAATTGATAGCTGCTCTTAAAAATGACTTCCAATCAGTTATTAACTAGGGCAAGAAATGGCTTATAAGTTTTAACACCTCCAAAAGGAAACTGCTATATTTTAATCATCATAGAGAACCATTTTTACGCTTCAGCATGGCTGAAGCTAACCTCCAGGAGAGTGAATCATTGCACCTTACTTGATTTCATGTTTTCTACTGACATGAAGTGGAAAGATTATATTGAATCAATTGCTAAGTCTGCTGCTAGGAAGGTTGGTTCACTGTGTCAATTCTTTTTGCACATTTATAAATCTACCATTCATCAGTGCATTGAATATTGCTACCATATTTGGTCTGGTGCTCCAGCTATATAACTCAATATAATCAAAAAAATTCAAAGAATGTTTTGTAACATTATGGGTCCTGACCTGGCATCTTGAATTCAGTCACCTTCACACCATGATTTTTGTGGCTTCTTTCTGCCTTTAATATAAATATTTTCATAGCAATTGTTCTAATAATATCACCTCCTTGGTACTCCGACTGCATGAATTTAAGTGTACTATGAGATTGCTAATTAGGTCTCATCATTTTAGTGTTGAAATAGTTAGATATAACTGTAAATTCTATTCTAATAGATTCTTTTTATGCACTTCACACCTGTGTAAATCTCTTACAGTTTCTTGCATCCCTGCCACTTATGATTTTCTAAAATTTAAATGCAATGTCAATCATCATTTTCTGTCTTCCTGAATTCTGTTCTTTTCGTCCCTCATTAAAGTCTTTTCATTCTCTTTCAGTCTCAGTAATCCCTGGTATCTTAGTGGCTTTATCAACCTGTTTATGGTGAAATAATAAAAAAAGTACCTTTATACCTTAATGGCAACTAATACAAATGGTAGACATCATAGTAGACAGCTCCTGCATGTCTTAATAGCAACTAATACATAATCGTAGACATTTCCTTTATGTCTTAATGGCAACTAATACAAATGGTAGACATTATAGTGGACAGATCCTCTATATCTTAATAACAACTAATACATAATCATAGACATTTCTTTTATGCCTTGATGGCAACTAATACAAATGGTGAACATTTTTTCGTATCCTATAAGCACTTCTAAATTTTAAAAAACAACCTTAGGAAGGGCATGAATCATCATCTTCTCCCACAAGCTATGGGTGAATTAGTAGAACTTTTATAAGTAAATTATTATTATCACCCTCCAAAATTCTTACACTCTAAAAATATTTAAATAACCAGTAAAAGGTTGATAAGCTATCATAAAAAACAAATCAGTGAATCGATCAGTTGACACTCAACATATTTCATGGCTTGGATTTTCATGGATGTACTTATACATTTTAACTAATGTTTATTTGATCTATACACATATAATAGGAAACTCCTATTATCCCCCAACCTCGATTGAGCCAGCACCATGATAATAACAAAGAGTGGTCGTGTAAAGCAGACATTGGAACATTTCCCAAATGATAGCTTATTTGAAAATTAAATTCTCCAAGGACTTGGTCTTATAATTGATATAAACATTAAGCACTATAAAAAAGAATTTAGAATTTTAGAATTGATCTTTGTCCTAACTTTTTTTCTAGTATTTTTTCCAGTTATGGTTGCTTGGAATTAATCAAAACTTGTACACGTCTAATCATTTCCTTTTAGATGATTCATTCTGAATAGTGATATTTTCTGTCTCTTTTTCCTAGGAAATTTACTGGACACAATGATAATAATAATATCAACAAACTAAATTTCCTATTCTTCCCTCAAGTGAGCCAACACAGCCAGGCAATAATGTTATAATGCACAAGGGAAAGAAGAAAAAGAAAAGAAGGCAGTACTGTGATTTCTACAACCCACAAGATGGGGGACATATATGTGGGGAAGGTTAAAGAGCTAAATTATTTTTGTACAACTATTGATTTGAAAACAGCAGCAATGCTTCGAAAAGGCAGCCACCAGATGAAGATCTGAAAGTAAGACATGGTTTCAAGGCTTAAACATTATTACTGCTAACTTAGGTTGCTCAAGCAACACCTCACCATGCATTGATTATACTTTACACTGTGAGAATGCCAAAAACATGCAAATACAGTGAATGCCAGATCTTGGAGTTTCTTTATTTCCCATTTTCTGTAGGCAATCTAATTTGGCAACAGAAAAAAAAACATTTGAGTGGACAAGGAAGTTAACAACTTTATTTTGCAGCCTGGCAACCGCTGTCCTAATGTTGCAACTACCATGCATGAAATGACCCTATAGCATCTGTGGGAAGTTCTGTCCAAATGTGGTACATTCTTCAGATTATAACTAGTTTGCCCAATGCAATGCTTCTGGTTTGGTCAGCACTTTCAATAATTACAAGACAGTAAGGAATGTAACTATTTACACTATTTGCATTATTCAGACTGTTGTCCTCATCATTGTTGCTATATTCACGTTTCAGCCGTTGTATGCTCTGGCCTTCTTCAGGTGATTTGAATTTCAAAATGAACCCTTTATTTCATCCAATGCTGTAGATTGTTCTAGTTCCACATGCCATGCCTCTTCCTGATGTCACAGTATCAGTTAACTCAACTCTCTAATTTCTTTGTTCACCTCAGCTGTAGCCAGATAATAAACTCATAACTCTTTGGGTCAAGTCACTAGATTCAGCCAATGCTTTTATTCACTGGGCCATAAAGAGTTAAGTTCAAAATTTCAATCATCTGAAGAAGGACTGAGTGTACAATGGCCAAAATGTTGTGAATATGGCAACAGTGATGAGGACAACAGTCTGAACAATCTAAATAGTGTAAATAATTGCAATACCTCAATTCAGAAATATAGACAGAGCCTGAAGAAGGCCAGAGTTTACAACTGCTGAGATGTTGTGAATATGGCAATGAAAATGAGGACAACAGTCTGAAAGTGTAAATAATTACAATACCTCATCTCAGAAATATAGACAGATCCTGAAGAAGGTAGGAATGTCCAACTGCTGAGATTTTGTGAATATGGCAACTAAAATGAGGACAGCAGTCCGAACAAAGTAAACAGTGTAAATAGTTACAATACCTCATCTCAGAAATATAGAAAGATATTGATAAGGAATGCATTGAATCAAAATTGGAATCATTTTTTTTTTTTGAATACAAACTTTACCTGAAAATTAGGGTAAGGGGATAAAAAAATCAAGGAAAATACTTTGATGCCTGAATAATGATGCTATGTATTTAGGTGAAACAATGGGCAGACATAGAGGGTGTGTCAGAAGTGGTCCATTCAATATCTGTCTATATTTATGAGATGAGGTATTATGTACATTATTTACATTATTCGGACTATTGTCCTCATCATTGTCGCCATATTTATTACAACGTTTCGGCTGTTGTATGCTCTTCAGGTGGTTGGAATGTCAAATTTATTTTGCTCACTGGGATAGACTGTTCTAGTTCCATGCGCCATGTTTAATAGATGTCAGTTATCAGTTATCTCCTGATAATTTCCCTCTGAAACTTAACCGCGTATTGAACTCACACTCTTTGGGTCCTGTCATAGGATCTAACCAACGCCTTTATCCACTGTGCCATGTGTTCTTGAGGACATCTGTTTATGAATTTCTGGGTATTATAAACCTAATGTCTTCAGCAACCATTTTTACTAGTGCTCATATTGCAATTTTTGCTGTTGTCATTGCATGTTTTTACCAGAGCTCATATTGCAACTTTTTTTTGTTATTATCGCTTTTCTCTGGCACTCCTTATTACTGGTTCCCATATTGTATTCATTTCTATGCTTGGTCAGCTCAGAAGATTTTTGTGGCCTAGCATATGTGCTGATTCCTTAAGTTTATGAATTTTCCAATGGTATTCCTTGTCTATGATCTCAACCTGATCCCACAGAGGGCAGTGATCCCCCTTCTCTCTCCATATCTGGTCAGCCACGCCTGATTTTTCCACTTCCCCTTGTGTCACAGCTTTCTGGTGTTCTTGAAGCCTTACCTTCAGGGGGTGGCCTGTCTCCCCTTTATATTTCTTTCCGCAGCTGCCAGAACAGTCTACCCCAGTGAGCAAAATAAAGGGTTCAGTTCGACATTCCAACCACCTGAAGAAGGCCAGAGCATACAACGGTTGAAACGTTCTAATAAATATGGTGACAAAGATGAGGACAATAGTCTGAATAATGTAAATAATGGTCCATTCAAGGTAGCATTTTTTCAATTATTTCACTCTAAGACACTAAGATGCAAAGGGTTACTGCGATTGAAAGAAACTGAGAAAATGTTATTGAGGAGAGACAACAATAATAGTAAGGAATTCAAGGAGACAGATGATGATGATTGATTATGAACAGAGGATGAAAAATGTGACACCAAAATCTGGACATGCATTGGACGAATGAAAGAAGCATTCTAAAATCTAAGCAAAGTGCTGAGAAACAGAAAAATTTCATTAGAAACAAAGAAAAGAGTGCTGGATTGCTATGTGATATCCACCCTCTTATATGGCAGTGAATGGTGGACAATCTCTTTATGGATGAAGAGAAAACTGGAGGCAGGAGAAATGTAGTTCTACAGAAGGATACTGAAAATTCCATAGACGGAAGCAATGAGGAAGTTTTAAAGAAAATGGCAACAAAAAGAACACTTATACTCAAAATCAGGAAAAGATAGCTGAAATTTCTTGGATAAATAATGAGGAAGGTAGGCTTGGAAAATTTAATCATCACAGGGTATATTAAGGGTAAGAGAGATAGAAAAAGATAGCAAGCCACCTACCTTGGGTGAATAGATGGCTGAACAGGGTGGGGTTGGTTGCCTGGAGCTTTAGCAAAGGGAGAAAAACTGCTAAAGGCCACAAGATATAGGAAGTTTTGGAGAGCCATGATCGTTCATATACTGAATGCAGCACATAGAAGAAAAAGAAGTTGACAGTAAAGAAAGAAGTTGGAAAAGAGTTCCACCATCAAGAAATGAAAGAGAAGAAATGATTGGATTAGAACTTACAGTTAAACTATTAATTTGAACAATAAAATGATGGGCCTTAGAGGATAATACTAAAATTTGTGAAGTTGAGATAACCAAAGAGGAAGATCATCAGAAAAATTACCATCAAAATATTTATAGAAAAGTGGGAAAGTAATTGAAGCCAAGATGCAAGGTTGGGACCAATAAAATTGCAGATTATCCTTGGCATTTTATCAAGAATCTCCAGATATATTGCGAAAATACCAGACCAGATGTGGCAGTAATATTCAATGCTTGAACCAGTAGTAGACTTATAAAGAATGGCTGGTTGGTTGATTTTGCTTAGAAGCATATCAACGCCTCTGTGGGTTTATATAATACTGAAATCTAAAAAGTTTGAACACAATTTTATGGCTTCAACTAAATATATTTTGAACGCAATTATATGCCTTCAACTACAGATAAAATGTATTGTTGGTCATTCTACTATAAAATGTATTGTTGGTCATTTTACTATAAAATGTATTGTTGGTCATTGTGCTATAAAATGTATTGTTGGTCATTCTACTATAAAATGTATTGTTGGTCATTTTGCTATAAAATGTATTGTTGGTCATTGTGCTATAAAATGTATAGTTGGTCATTTTACTATAAAATGTATTGTTGGTCATTTTACTATAAAATGTATTGTTGGTCATTTTACTATAAAATGTATTGTCGGTAATTTTACTACAATAATACTAATAATTTTGCTTATTACAATGTATTAGTAATTTTACTATAAATAGGTATTGTTGGTAATTCTTTTATATAAAAATGTATTACTGGTATTTTTATTATAAAAGTATATTTTTGTACTTTCATAATTTTTTATTTTTGTTTGGAGGTTCACTATTTGCCCATAGCTGGGACCCTAACAGGTACTACCACTCTGGGTCAGCATTGACCTTGGAACAACAGTAATTAAGAGATGGTTCCATGCTCTTCAAAATCTTTAATTTCCTGATCAGAAATTCCTTTCTGCCTGATCTAGTTTATCATCATACCCAGGACTGTTTATAAATCTGCAAGATAGATTCTGATGAGAGAAATTGTCTTGAATGGCAAAATGAATCAACATTCTTCACAGCAGACTAAAGTCATGTTGGGGAACTGAATTAATACACAAAATTAGTTGTGCCAAATTTTCATCTCACTTCATCAAAATCTAGATATTGATGCTGTAAATCAAGAATTTGTAGAGGTTATTTTTCTAAGCATAGCTTAGATGTGGCACAAATCCCAAAACATGGGACACCTAGTTAGGATCTAACTCACTTTTCAGTTATAACTGATCTAGCCAGACAAGCTCGCTAACCATTACACCATGCTGAGGTACCCTATAAATAATTTTCTAAGTGTAGCTTAGATGTGGCACAAGGCTGAAAGTATGGGGCACCCAAAGAAAATCAAATTCACTATTCAATCTTAAATGACTTAGTGAGACAAGCTTGTTAAACATTATGCCATGTCAAAGTGCCCCATCAAGAATTTCTACAGTGAAATGTCAGAAAAAATAACTTTTAAAATTACTGGATTTGCTGTTGCTGCATTTTTCTTTGTCTGTCTGCAATCAAAACAAAAAATGGCTATAATTATAGTGATTTACTAAGCATAGCTTACATGTGAAACAAGGCCAAAAATATTGAGCACCCAGATCAGATCAAACTCACTATTCAGTTGTAATTGATCTAGTGAGACAAGCTTGTTAACCATTACATCATGTTGAAGTGCCTAAAATGCAGTTGTAATCTTTATATTTTTTAGATGTTATCCAGCGTTCGAATGTTGTTTAGAGTGGCAGCAAATTCTACCACCAACCCAGGCAGTAAAAATGTTACTGGGTACAACCACATCTAACTCCCCAGACTGCAACCCACTTGATTATTATGTGTGGGGCGCAGTTGAACGAAAGACCAACAAAACTCCTTGTAAAACCAAAGACGAACTGAAGGCAAGGTTTATGGAAGCATTCACCAACTTAAACAAGGAGACTGTCCAGAAGAGTTACAGGAGATTCTGAAGTTGTCTGGCAATGGCAATTTTATTGAATAGATTTAATCTTTAGTATTTCAAGATATTCTTTTGTAATTTTGGTAAATATATCTGTTAAAATGAGATGGCAGTGTTATCTTCATTTTTACATAATTTAGATGATAATTTATCCATCGCACCCTGTACAAACAGACACATGTATATAAACAATCAATCACAAAAACATTTATACATATATATTTTCAGGGAATGCTGAAACATTACAGACACACACACATATATATATATACACAAACAAGTACATGTATACATGCACTTAATCACACACACACACACACACACACACACACACACACACACACACACACACACACACACACATATATATAATTAATATATCAGTGAAAGTTTGTTACTTAGCTGATGTGATATTACCTTCAGCATCCCAACTCCAGAGTTTCGTAGACAGACTCATCCATCTACTCTTCAGTGGCTATCAACATTGTCTTCTCCTCGGGGGTTATCAGCAATTGACTGCTTATACTTCTCAATTTTTCTTTTTTATATGCACTTTTCATTGGTGCAAGATTTTTCTTTTCATAGTGCATGTGAGTGTGTGTGAGTTTGCATGAATGCATCCATGCACCCATCTGTGTGTGTGTGCATATGTGTAGAATGTTGTCATTATTTGTCCTTTCCATGTTTTTTTTTTCACTTTAAACTGACTCCTTAAACTTTTCTGTTTTTCTCTTTTTTCTTTTCTTTCAATTGTTACCATTTGACTTCCAGTTTTCTAGACACACACACACACACACACACACACACATATATATATATATATAATGGACTCTCCCATCAGTTTCGATGTATGAGGATCTGACAGCTTAGTTTATTCAGTTATAAAATTTTGTGCGATAATCTTAAGTGGTATTTAAGACCCACTAGTGATTTACAAAGGAGGCTACATATGGAGCAAGTGCAAGGATTGTGAGATGAGATCACTTAGATTGGCTGCCCTTTTAGATCTTGCTCTCACTTCTTGAAGATGATTCAGACAAGCAGATTGAAAACTGCTGAGTCCACTAAAACATGTTGGTCACCATTCTACCTGCTCCAAGGCTAAGTGCTCAAGTGTGTTATGTAGTATATTGACTGCTGACAAGTTGCTTTTCAGCTTGTCTTTGTATCTTAGCTATGGGTGTCCTACATATATATTACAGAAATAAAAGTGTGTGGTTTAATATTGCAAGACATGTTAAAAGTGAACCAACCGGTTTTGCTCCTGCTCTTCAAGTGTCTGCAGGAGATTTAACTTAAATTAAAAACAACAGAAAATGTGTAATGAGAATGAGAAGGGAAAAAAAAATGAACACAAGGAGCTAGAGACAAATGACAGTGAGCCCCAACCTTTTCAAATATATATATATTATATTATTTTTATATATATATATATATATCCAATATTTTCAAAAATATATATATATATATATATATATATATATATATATATATTTTATATATATATATATATATATATATATATATATATATATATATATATATATATATTTATATATATATATATATATATATATATATAGATAGATAGATAGATAGATAGATAATTTATAGAATAGAAATTCAAAAATTACCTTATTTGAATATCTATTTCACCCTAGAAGAGCTTCTTTGCAGGATTTGTCAACACCAAGGGGTTAAAAAATAAGATAAAAATTATTTTATTTTATTTTTTAACTCCTTAATGTTAATTTACATATGCTTAATACGGCCCGTCAAAAATGTGTAAATTTCTTGTTTCAACCTTTGGAAGTAAAGTCTGATGATCCACAGTCCTTTAAAAGGACTGTGGTGAAATAATTTATTACATGGAACCTTAAAGTGGTCTGTTTTTATTTAAATTATTTGCTCTGGATTTACATTGAGCTCTCTGAATTTTATCCTCCTTGGGTTTACCCATACGGATTACCTAGTTTTTCATAAGCTATATATATATACATATATATATATATATATATATATATATATATATATATATATATATATATATATATATTACATGAATCATTCGTACAAAAAGTAGATTAGTAAAGTTAATGATATAAAATGGCGAAAAACATCAGACATGCTGTCACCTCTCTCTGTCTTTTTTACAAATACTTTCATGGTAATTGCTCCGATGAGCTGCTTTTACTGGTTCCCAGACTTTATGAATTCAACGGTCCTATGAGGCTGGCATCCCACTTTCACCCTTTCACTGTTGAAACTGTTAAATGTAGCCATCTCTTCTACTCTAATAACTTCATATCTCGCACCTGTCACCTGTGGAAGTCCCTTCCCTTTTACTGTTTCCCTGATAGCTATAATCTCCAACTATTCAAATGTAATGTCAATCAACATTTCCAGTTGCCTTAATCTATCCACTATTCTTCTCCTCATCCTTTCCTCTATCACTCCTATCTACTCTCACTCCAAATCCTCTGTAACCCCTTGCGTGCCAGTGGCTTCCCGTCTTGCTTGGGGTGAAATGCTTAAAAAAAAAAAAAGAAAAAAGAAAAGAAAAAAAAAAGCTTTTAAAGAAAAAAAATGCCATTAATTTTTATTAATTAATATTTTAAAGTACTGTATAAGATTCACATGAAATGCATTTATTTGAAAGACAAAGTAACTCAGTTTAAAGTACTTTAAAGAAAAAATATTAATTAATAAGTATTTTTAACTTGAAAATTTACCTGAAACACATTTGAAAGACAAAACAAATTTGTTTTAAGAAAAAAATTATTTTTATTAATATCATAAAGTAGAAAACATATTTATTTGTAAAACAAATTAACTCTGTGTAAAGAAATAAAAAAACAATTCTTGCTAATATTTTTAAGTAGTAACTTCAAATAAAACACATGTAAAGTAACTAAATTTAACAAAAAAAAATTAATTTAGATTTTAAAGTAGAAACTTTACCTGAAAGAGATTTATTTGAAAAACAAAGTAACTCAACAACAGAAGGATCTCAATGACTCAATGAGAATAATGTATCTTCATTTACCAGTTTGTTAAAATTAAGCATCAAATTGCTTGTAACAATTATTTGGCTTTGTTTGGTAACTTTCAAGTTTACTAACATTTGGCTAGGCTGCATGAATTCTTTGGCAGGTTGCACGTGTCCTGCAGGCTGTAGTCTGCCCACCCCTGGTTTAGGAGATAACCTCTACATTAATTTTTTTTAATCAATTCACTCCATGTAAGGCAATAATGCCACTAAGATATAAGAGGCTACTGGGAGTGAAAGTAAATGAGAAGACTTTAGAAGGAACCAGAACCCAATCCTAAACAGGAAACAAGGGATAAACCTCTACTCCTGTTCGAAAGACTGGGGAGGAGTGTGAATTGGACAATAGGTGAACCTATCTACACATACTAAATATATTTATTACTTCAAGCATTATTATTAGTGGATACATGTAATTGAAAATAGGATATATATATATATATATGTGTGTGTGTGTGTGTGTGTGTGTGTGTGTGTGTGTGTGTGTGTGTGCATGTGTGTGTATGTATATGTATATATATATATATATATATATATATATATATATATAGATGTATATATATATTATAAATTAACCGATTTAAAATAGGTTTTTTTGTTACACAGTAATAACCATGTTTCAAAAACTGAAGCTAAAAACTTCAAATTTAATTATATAATTAAATTAAAATCATTAGTTCCATTTCATCTTCAAGCGAATATTCCAATATTCGCTTGAAGATGAAACGGAACTTATGGTTATTACTGTGTAGTAAAAAAAACATATTTTAAATCCGTTAATTTATAATATTTATGCCCTGTAAATTTACATTTAGCACTGTTTTGTAAAAATAAATATAAAAAATATCAATAAGAACATCGGATTATATATCTTACTGGTCAAACATTTTATTTATATATAAGATATAGAGATATGAACAAATTGAGATAGATTTGAAATGACTGAGGTAGATATGGAGAAACGAAGGTAGATGGATATATAATTACGAACAGAATAAAATAGATATGAACCGATTGAGAGAGATGAAGAGACTGAGATAGATAAATATGATAAGACTGAGATAGATATGAACAAAATGAGATAGATAGATATAGACAGACTGAAAAAGAAAGAGACTGTAATAGCATCAAACAGATAAGATAAATAGATATATATTGATGTCTGCTATACGTTTATACCTGTCACCATAAATTCTATGCAAGCAAAATGGTGTAATTCTCATGAAAAAAAATTAACTCAAATATTTTTAATTAAAAAAACTCATTTTCTTTCTACTGACAAACATTCCAGCTCAATAGTCACTGAGGATTTCATTATTTGCCGATAAGGTTAGAAATGTTCTCTTTCATTGATAATTCTTGATTAATTTGAACATTCTGAATAATTGCATTATCTTTCAATCAGGAATCATTTTCCTGTTGTAAGATCTGATATTAAGCTGAAAATTAGATTTTTCCAGTGCAAAATGACCTAAAGACATAAAGAATTATTGTGAGTTGACACAAAGAGGATTGGCTGTGGAGAAGATACATAGCAGCAGCAGCCATCAGTCTAACAGCAGTAGCAGCTGATTGATACTTTTAAAAAATTCATGCTTTCAAAAATAAACTCTTTCATTTATTTTCCTTTAATGTGTAAGGGCACAAACCCTAACGAGAAGCACTTCTTTCCAGCTAGTCAGTAAGTATTACTGCCATATCTGGGCTGGGGCTGCCTAGTCCTCACCTGCCTGTCTTGAGAGGTTTTAAAAGTATCTATGTAGACTTGAGGGTGATGAATCATTTTCCACTCTGCAAACATTGCAGACATCTGGCTGCCCTATCGTCATTTCCATGGTATGTGTATGTGTTTAGATGAGAAACATATCTCACTCTCACTAGCTCTGATCTTTACAAGTGGGACCTGCCATACCACATAAACAAGTGTATATCTTCCCCATTCCCTTTGTATACCACTAGTAAGGAGTAAGTTCCACTGGGAGAACTGCTGCTTTGTTGAACATACTCCTGATCACTACAATCTTGACCTCTTCAAGACAAGAGTTAACCGTTATTTTTCCTGCATAATCTGGCTTACAGATGTGGAGTGTTGATTTCCTTGCAAAGTTAATGCTCGTACATAGCCATATTTTCCTATTCCTTTCTTTTCTTTACTTTGAAATTTAGCCTGCCCTCTTGTTATAGAGTAGTTTTCACAGTGGAGCTTGTATTTCACTCAGTCGGTCCTAAATTAGGTTCAACATACAAACGTTAGGAACTTGAAATAATAGTTAATGACGCAGCAATCTAGTTGTGGGGCTCTTACTTTAATGTCCGACATCGACTGACTCACACAACTCACTGAGCTTCCTGGCAACTGCTACTACTACTACTTATTATCTGTGGGAGAGTCTATTTACAATAGAAATAGGTACATTCTGGTATAACACCATTTTTTTAGAAGTTTCTTTCAATATTAGTTTGTTGATCTTTTTTTTTCTGGCTCATGCATGTTTTGGTTGTTATTTTTATTCCTGGCTGACAGATGTGAAATGTTCGTCTTCCTTGCAAAGTTAATGCTGGTACATGGCCATATTAGCACTGCCCCCACCACTGGTCTTGGGATTTAAATTTGGACATACTATATATACACCCTTCATGTCACTCCTGTTTAATTTTCATCCATGAAACCATGTGAATTATAGTTATCGTCGCCTGTTTTACTTGCATGCAACTCTTTGAATTTCATTCTTAATCACTTTATTTCCTTATTCTTTTTTTTTCTTTACTAGGTACCAATTGTTTTTTTTCCAAAATTTTTTTAATTAAAGTGAATTTAGTATATCCTTTTTTTGAAAAGTTTGTTTGAATATTAGTTCTTTCATTCAGACATACTATATGGCCAAGAGTGTGCTGAACGACAGCAAATCCACAATCCCTCCTCTATTCAATCAATTCAAAGTCCTAACTTCCCCAGCTGATAAGGCTGAATGCTTTGCACAGAAATTCTCATCCAACTGAACACTTGACTCATCCAGAATACCCACACCTGATTTTCTGCCTAGAACTGAGGCCCTATTGAGTGAGATAAGCATAACCCTGTCGATAGTGTTGGACATCATCTCTAAATTAGACTCTCATAAAGCAAGTGGATGGTGGATTTTGATAAATTTAGTGTTTCTGCCAATTCCTGTGTTGTGTAATGCTGGTTATTCTCAATCAATATCTTGATTTTGTCATCATCTGTATTGGTGGTGGGGTCTGCCTGAGTGTTCTTCAACAATAAGTCTACAATCACCAACTTTAAACTTCTGTACAGTTCTGTCAGCTAAAGCACCTTAACCATACACAGCATATATCTTTTTTATTGTTTGCAAGGCATTTTTGCCTTTACATTAAAAAAAGCATCAAATGTCTAAAATGCACCTTATAATCTTCCATTTTCATAGAGATGCAAAATTGACATGAATTAAGTAATTTTAAACTTTCTTCTTCAAGAGATAGTTTGAAGTGTGCTCTAATCGAAAATGAAAGCATATTACATCTGTTGATAAATTTGATGTGTTCTAATGTGAATGACTAAAAATTGGAATGAACTTTCTGGACAATACTTTCATGGTAAATATTTGGATTAGCTCTTTGGTATGGTACCTAGACTTTATGAATTTAAACAGATTACTGCACTGGTGATGAGGTCTCATCAATTTATAGGTGAGTTTTCTAGATGTAACTGTTAATTCTATGCTAACAGTTACTTTTCTTGCACTTCTCACTTGTGGAACTCTTTTCCAGCTCCATGCTTTCCAGCCAACTTTAATCTTTAAAAATTTAAATGCAATGTCAATAGCTATCTGCATTCCTCATGATTATTCTTCCTTTCTTCCTACTTAGTAATGTTTCTGTTTTCTAATTCTTCCACACCCAGTAACCACTTGTGTTTTAGTGGCTTTACTGCCTTGTTTGGGGTGAATTCACTTAAAAAAATATTTCCATGGCAAATGTTGAGATGAGTTCTGTTCTTTAGTCTCACCAGTTCAGACCTACATTGATGGAATTGAACTATTCCTATTCTCTTTGTATTCCAATTGTAAGGAGGAAGCTCCACTCAGCTTTTTCCCAAGAACTGTTACTTTGTTGAATAGACTCTTGTATAGATGCAGTAGCATAACTAGAGGTAGTTGGGCAATCTGCTCTGAGCAACATTTTTATGAGTGCGGTATAAGCCTGTATTGAAATAAAAATGGTTTTAATATCTGGACTCTACTCACAGTTGAAGGGCCTTTTTTGATTTTGAGTAATTTAAGCTATGGAAATTTAAGCAAATCTTACCTTGGCTAAACAATAAACATTATTCAGTGGTGTATTGTTGACAATGTGAAAGCTGTCATTGAAATCAGAGTATGTTCGATTAATGCTGAAGCACTGTGGAAGTCCCTGTGCAATATATTTTGCTTGGGGAGGGCCTCTAGGTATGGGAGGGGTGGTAAACTCAAGGGCTGCTTTGGGTAGCATACACACTATCTATGTCACTGTATGGATGTTTCTCTGAACATTACAATCTTAAGCTCTTCATGTCACGGGTCAAACATTATGTATCCCCCATATCCTCAAAATCTTCATTTTCTACTTCCCCATCTTAAATCAGCCAACACCTCATTTAGTAACCCTCTTGAGCCTTGTATTGGGTGAACAAATCCAAATTCAGGGCCTTCTCACTCGTGTTGGAGGAACCCCTCCCTGATTGACCATGTCTTCGGGAGTGTACCAGGGTCTTTTCACTCCTGTTGGAGGAACCTCTTCTTGACTAACCATGTCTTCAGGAGTGTACCAGGGCCTTTTAACTCCTGTTGGAGGAACCCCTCCCTGATTGACCATGTCTTCAGGAATGTACCAGGGTCTTTTCACTCCTGTTGGAGGAACCTCTTCCTGACTAACCATGTCTTCAGGAGTGTACCAGGGCCTTTTCAATCCTGTTTAGGAACCCCTCCCTGACTGACTGTGTCTTCTGCAGTGTATCCATACTCACCATGATTGGCTAATTGTGGGTTGATGAGGCTATTTAACCCATAGTTGGAGATTTTGAATTCAGAGTTGTTCTTCTCCTAAACCAGTTGCCATCCAAGGCTATAGAACCCAGTCTGTCCTGCTATTTACCTATAGTTGATGGAAGAAGGGATGGATTTATATCTTTACCAAGGGTATTTGCATGTAAGTGAATGTAACAAATTCAACTGGAAATTGAACTTGGATCTCTGCTTCCTCAATTTGAGCCACTATTCATTACTCCAATGTAAACTTTAGGAAAATAAATAAGGATGAAAGCCACAAATTTTAACGCTACTTAGAAAATTGGTAAAACGTAATCTCCCTATTGTTAAGTTGCTTAGATAAACATTAAACTCACTGAAGAGTTCCTTTTATAGAAATAGTTAAAGGGAGATAACTGATAATCCACACCTATATCCTTTCTCATTTTGCCTCTCTCATTTATTTAGCCTTTATATTTTGCACTAAGCTAAGTAAATATCAATTGAAAAGGCAACCTGACGGACAAAAGAGCAAACATTCAGATTTCAGATTGATTGCAAAATCAGACAACACCCAGGTAAACAGAGAATTGTACATAAAAGAAAATCAGAATTACATGTCAATTGGTAAAATTTGAGAATCAGAACAGGATGTGAAATTTACAGACAAAATTATTCCTTATATATACAGGATGCGATGGATAAATTGTCATCGAAATTACATAAAAATGAAAATAATACTGACATCTCATTTTAACAGATAAATTTGCCAAAATTACACAAAAATATCTTTAAATACTAAAGAGTAAATTTTGTTCAATAAAATCACCATTTGCTTCAACTATGGCCTCCAGATGACTTCAGAATCTCCTGCATTCATTCTGGACGGTCTCCTTGTTTAAGTTGGTGAATGCTGCCCTAATCTTTGCCTTCAGTTCATCTTTGGTGTTACAAGGATTTTGTTGGTCTCTTGGTCAACAGCAACCCACACATAATGATCAAGGTGGTTGCAATCTTGGGAGTTAGGTGACCAGATGTAAGGGGTGATATGTTTGTCTGAAATTGTCTGACAGCCATGACTGTATTCTCTTGCTTGTGTGGCATGGTGTAGATTCCTGTTGTCATACATAGGGTCATTCAGCAGCCACCCTCTTGATCCTGCACTACCTCATCAAGGCACTTGATGTAGGCCACTGTATGGAGTGTGAGGCCCTGTGGGAAAATGAATGGAGGCATAATGTTGTCATCATGATTGATCACTCCAGATACCTTCGTAATCATCAACTCTTTCTGAATCCTCTGCATTGTCCTCATATTGACGCCCAAACACTCTGAAATGGAGCTTCTGGCATGAATGCTCATTAGTACTGCAGGAGTGAATTTTGTCACGGTGCTCTTTTTCTTATAGATGGTGACCAACTAACTCTACTATACTGTGCAGTCGACAAAATCAAAAAAAGGCAATGCATCTGCACAAAATAAAAGATATAGAATGGCAACAATTTACCCATCAAACCCTGTAGATCTTAAGCAAACTGCATCCCCAGGGCCACATGTGGTCAACTTTATAGATGATCTCCTGGTTACCAGATGCATCCCATGTGCTTGACATCTGGGATGCAACACATGAGAAAGAGGTGCATGACAGACATTTTTTAGAAATTGATTTACTTAATTTATAGGTTCAGACAAATTTGATATTTTGAGATGTTGGGGTTAAGGAAAATTTCATCTTTTTATTTTAGGTGTGTTAAGATTTAACTTATTTAGAAAAATCATGTATCTAATGTATTGTAGCTATCAAGTCGGTCAAGTCAAAGTGGGGGCTGGGGTATTTGTCTATTGATACAAACTTACTTTTTTCAAGTAGAAATTTGTGGTTGTGTCTATGTTCAAACACATTGTCTGGGTTTCAATAGCAGTACATTTGGCATTTTTATTTTTAAATGTTTACTTAATTTTTATTCTTATATAAAATTCAATTATAATTTTTTCAAAAGGGGCATTCAAATATTTAGTCACATTTTTAATATTTATATTTTTTTTGTAGATATTATATTTAATTTATTTACAAATTGAGCACATATATGATAATGTTAAAATTAATATAGTAGAATTTAATTATGTATTTATAAACAATTTTATTTATGATCAAATATACATATGTTAACACCCATCCCTGCAGTAGGAGAGGCAGTCTATAAGATACTAAAATCCAAATTTCAAATAAAGGGCCAGGATCTACTCATACAAACTGGCCAACAGTAACTGACAAAGTCCACAGCTAAATAAAAGATGTTACATATGAGAAAATCAACTCGCATGTTTGTTGGCACAACAACAAATATATCATTACAATTTGTTTGGAGAGAAATTTGCTTCTTGCTTCACTTAACTGTTTTATAATCTTCTCTTCTGCACAAATCATTTTCTTTCTATTCTAACAGCTTGGCTTTTCTTTCCTTGCTTGCTTTAATATTGATTTTTATAAACAAAACTGTCCTTAGTGGATTAATTTCATCTTTAGTGAGAAAGAGACACACTTCTCTGTTCTACATGAAGAACTATTCCATATTTGGGTGATGTTCACAGCTGCAGATGAAGACATTATTGAGTATTCTAAGATGCAGCATTTTATTGAAATGTAATACAAATGTAGTAGAATTCCAAGACTCAGTAAGACTTGCCATTCATTTTTTTTAACCTTTAAGGGTACCATTTATTTTTTTAAAAATTTGTTTATATTATGGGGTGGCATTCCTTTTTTTAAGGAGTGTCATTTTTTTAAAATTTTTTACCATAAAAATATTTTACCATAAAAAATTAAAAATAAATGACACTCCTTAATAAAAGGAATGCCACCCCATAATATAATGCCAACTCCTTAATTTTTCTGACCTCATCTTTTCCTAGACTATGCCCTGTACATTTACAGAGATAGGCACTGATAATTTAAGGATGCCATACCACACCCCAAAAGAATCTACCAATAGAAGACAACATTCTTGCTTCCCCTCCTGATGCCAATGTACTGATGATGATATGGTCTATGCTGATGACATATGTATTCATAGTTGGGATAAAAATGATCTTGAACAGAAAATCAACATCCTCTGTTAAGTGTTCCATGAAATAGGACTCAAGATAAACTTTTCCACAATAGAAAATATGATCTGAAATTGGAATGAAAGCAGTAATAACTTCTACCCTGAATCTACCATAAAAATTCAGGATGTGGAATTAATAAATACTAAACTCAAGCTCTAGCTAAGAATGGCAAAACTCAGGCTGTGACTCTAGATATCTCAAAGGCGTTTGACAGGGTTTGACATGTTGGCCTTATACGTAAGCTCAATGGCTACAGTGTCACAGGATGAATATTTAATTTAATTCAGTTGTTCCTAACAAATCAGGAAATGAAGGTCATGTTCAGAGTCAAGTCCAGATCATTTCATATGAAAGCAGGGGTTACACAGGGTTCTATCCTGGGACCTACAGTGTTTCTGATTTTCATCAATGACCTCCCTGATGTCATCAGTTCCCAAGTGGGTATTTAGGCAAATGACACTACCATTTACTCCTGTCTTAGTAGCAAAATGTTTTTTTTTTTAATTTAGCCCCTCCAAAACAAAACTATTTTCATCTAACTACCACAGAGAACCTCTTCTGCCTGCCATCAGCATGGCTGATGATAAAATCCAGGAGATCAATACTCTATGTCTTCTTAGCCCCATATTTTCCACTAACATGGAGTGACTATATTGAATCAGTTGCTTTGTCTACTGTAAGGAAAGTTGGTCCACTTTGTCATGCCAGAGAATTTTTCTTGTCATAATCCATCTTGCACATTTATAAATCTACCATTTACCTGTACATTGAATACTGTTGCCATATCTGGTCTGGTGTTCCTGCTGTATATTATGAGATTCTTGACAAAATCCAAAGAAGGATCTGTAATGTAAATGATCCTGACCAAACAACTTGACTTTAGTAACTTTCTCACAAACATGACATGGCTTCTCTGTCTTTTCTATAAATATTTTCTTGGCAACACCTCTGCTGAGCTTTTTTACCTGGTACCATGACTACATAAATTTAAGTGTGTTACTAGATGCTGGCTGCTAGGTCCAACCATTTCACTTTTACTCCAATAGTTTCTTCTCTTGCACTTTCCATGTGTGGAATTCCCTCCCATTAATTTGCTTCCTTGATAACTACAATCTTCAAAAATTTAAATGCAATGTCAATCATCATCATCTGTCTTTTTGAACCCCATTCATCTTTTGTTCTTTTCTCAATCTTTCTTATTCTCAGTCTTCTCTTTCACTTTCACTTTCTGTAACTCCCTGTGAACTAGTGACATTACCGCATTACTTGAGATGAAATGATTAAAAAAAACTTTAAATACCCTTGTGTATGGATCAGTTACAATAAATTTTGTATAGGAGATAAAGAAATTAAATATAGAATAGGCTATAGAGGTACAAACACTACAAAACTTGGTGTAGTTTTGTCCAACACTGCAAAACTCGAGGTAATTTTGTCCAACATTGCAAAATTCGAGTTAGTTTCGTCCAACACTGCAAAACGTGAGGTAGTTTTGTCCAACACTCCAAAACTCAAGGTAGTTTTGTCCAACACTGCCAAACTTGAGGTAGTTTTGTCCAACACTGCAAAACTTGAGGTCGTTTTATCCAACACTTCAAAACTCGAGGTATTTTTGTCCAACACTGCGAAATTTGAGGTAGTTTTGTCAACACTACAAACACGAGTTATGTATTTTTAAATAGTCTCATCACACTGAGACTTTAATATAGATGCCATGCATGCATGGTGTCAAACTTGTTCAGAAATATCTAAACAGTCAGCTGTATACAACCAGATCAGTGGTTAAAAATGGGTTTGAGTGAGTGACACCAGTTGTCCTCAGCAAAGACAATACTTCTTCAAACCTTGTTAACTAGCACTACAGAATCATGTATTAAGAACTGTAACAAATAAAATACCCAGTCAGGTAAAAACTGGCTGGTTACGTTCAGTGTCTCAAAAACCAAATTAGTTGATTTTTATCATTGCCGATTGAACCGGAGACTACCACCAATCATGATTGATGAATGGATGTCCCCTTGGGGAGGCGGCAGGCCTTGAAAGGCTATTGGGCCTCAAATTCACACCTGACCTCAAGTGGAGCTCATACATATGATCCATTGCTAAAGATACAGGTAAAATAGTTGGCTCCCTGTACCGCTCCAGTAAATACCTGACTCCTCCTGCTATCCTCTAACTTTACAAGATTAGGATGAAAATGAAGTATTGTTCTCATATTTGGGTGGGAGCTGCCTAGATTTCACTTTCCAGCCTTGATAGAGTTCAAAAGTACTCCACCCTTCAGCATCTCTCCCACATGCAGGATGTGACAAGCTGTTATACTGCTACTGTCATGGAAGGTGCTCAGATGAACTACATTCCCTGATCCTGCTGAGGCAAACCTTTGCACCAATAACATACCAAGCCACTTACATAGTAACAAACCACCCACATTCCCTCCCTCTTCCATTGGTGTGTAGTAAGTTCTACTCAAACAGCTTCTTCTCGCAAGCCATTGGATGTTTCCCCGATCCCTACAATCTTAACCTGTTCAAGGCTAGGGTTAACCATTATCTTCCACTCCTATCTGCACAAATTGCCTCATAACATAACCCTCTACCTCAAGTGACCCCCAGTCTCTGTAAAGGAAGAATCTTACTGTAAAAAATAAATTAAATTAAAATGAAATAAAATAAATAACAGGAACCACATCACTTGAGAACTTTCAACAACAGCAACAGCTAAAATGAGTAGCACATTTAAATTGAAGATAAAATAATGATATAATCAAGAGGCTCTCATTCCACACTATTCCAAACAAAAGGTTAGGAAGGAAACCCTCATCAGTACTAGAAAGAACAATAGCAGCTACTGGACTTGAAAAACTTATTTTCCTGAAAAATAGTTTTAAGAGAAAGATTTTATAAATTTCAAACAAAAGTAGTTTTGGCTGCTTGGTCAATGAATGGCAAATGTTTCCTTCCAGGGAAACGGCTAATATTACCATTACCATTACAAGAGGTGAAACCCTAGCCAGACAGCATAACAGTCATTTTATTAATGAGGGATACATTTCTGGCACCTCACTGGGAAAAACCCATTGAAGAATCAGCAATTAGTTCTATTTGCACAAAAGTGAAAAAGGTTTCCTATGTCAGCCTTGAATGCAGAAACAAACAAAACCCTTCTATGCCAGTTTTAATTAGAATCTTCTGACACTGGTAGCAGCTAAATTAACTAATTTACTAATGGGTTTCCCAGTTGATTACAATACACTTTATGTTATATAATTCATTTATTCTGTTCATTTAATAGCATCATTGGGATGTACAAATCTGCCAAACTGCACACAATAGAAATCAGTTCAGTGTTAAAAAAAGAACAGTAAAAGATAATGTCGATTATTTATTCTTTGCTTTTGTAGGGTCAATGGCTGAGACTAATAGAGACTTTTATTTGCCAGAGGGCATTGAGTCGAATGGAATCAATGAAGCCATATTGATTTATTCACAAACCTTTGTTTCTTAACTTACAGTGAAAGTGTTCGCTGATTTGGTTGATTTTGTGTAGCAGCATATCAACCTCTATAGATGATTTAAGGTCGAAATCTAAATATTTTGAGCACAATTTTGTGGTTTCAACTAAATATATTTTGAGCCCAATTGTATACTTTCAACTACAGATAAAATGTATTGTTGGTAATTCTACTATAAAATGTATTGTTGGTCATTTTGCTATAAAATGTGTTATTGGTCATTCCGCTATAAAATGTATTGTTGGTCATTCTACTATAAAATATATTGTTGGTCATTCTACTATAAAATGTATTGCTGGTCATTCTACTATAAAATGTATTGTTGGTATTTTTATATAAAAATGTATTGCTGGTATTTTTACTATAAAAACATTTTTATACTTTCATAAAGTTTTCTTTTTGAATGGTGGGTTCACTATTTTCACATAGCTGGGATGTGCACAGCTGCTACCACCCTGGATCAGGGTGGACCTGGGACCAACTGCAATGGTTCCATACTCCTCAAAACCTCCAATTACCTGATGTAGTTTATTGTCATTCTCAGGACTGGCCTATGAAAGAGATAAGTGTAATTTTCATATTGAATGTAAAAATCATCAATGCTGCATTTGTCACTGTATGCCTGTAAGTGTTGATATATATATATATATATATATATATATATATATATATATATATATATATATATATATATATATATATATATGATAAACAATAAAATCCCAAATCACCTCATATGGGGAATAGCCTATTTTGGCAGACAAAGTTATCTGTTTTCTGTCTTATTAACCCTGGTGTTGACTAAGTTTGTGTCACCAATTTAACTGTGAAAACTAAAAAAAAAGCTTTCATAGTTAAATTCCTATTTCTGACATGAACTCAGACTATTCCCTATATGAGGTAATTTTGGATTTTATTGTTTATTAATTATATTGCTCTGTAATAATAAATACATTGAGCTCTTTTTGTGAATCAGTTTTAATATTTTATATTACTAGGATCCACTTAGATCATATACCAATGGATTTGTTACCTTTACTATTTTATTTATATATATATATATATATATATATATATATATATATATATATATATATAAAGTCATCCACAGACAGACTGTTTTGCTGTTTCACAGCTCTTCAGTGTGACTAGACATCCAGTTGCCTCTAGCTAGGATCGAAACCCGACTGAATTGGTGTCAGTCGGAGATTCTACCACTAAGCCGTCGGCGCACAGCAGGGATGAAGGTGAATTTTAGCGTATTTATTTTTAGATAAACACACACAGTGACAGACAGTGATTCAATTCGCTTTTGCCGAAGAGTCTCGCTATATCAGCTATAATAGTTACTGTTTACAAACCCACACCTCTTCCTCAGAGAGCTCAACTGAAATTAATTTTTCAGGAGCCAATATAAAGTATATATATTATCTTTAAGGTTTTGTACAAAAGTTGTACGTTTTGATAGTCCTCAAAATGTTGACCTGGTAAGGTCATAAAAGTATCAAAAACTATTTTGGAAATGGTAGATCTAATATCTTTTTTAACAACATTTCATATTGAAGGTAATACTGGGGTAAATTAACTACCCAGCTGTACAGTTTATTTTTTATTGCTAATGCAGTCTTTTTTTTAGTCCCGCTAGGGTCTTACATTCTTCTGTGCAGATGCAGCATCATTGGGTGACTTTTGGAATAGTCATTGCGTTAATATTTTAGTGAACATTCAGATGTTACTTTAGTCCACCAACTGAGGCACATTCTTTTTTACACTCTCTGCAAGTTGAAATGCTGCATAACATATAGTGAATGGTTCCTCTCTGTGATTTTTCTAGGCTTGCTCTACTTATGCAGGCATGACCACATTTGTTACACAGATTAAATTCTGTTTCAACATTTTCTGGGAAAATATTCACATACGATTTTGGTTTGTTTGATTCATTTTTTACAATTTATCAACCCTTTACAGGTTATTTAAAACCAGAAATTATTTTTAGATTGTAAGGATTTCTTTTTCTTTTGGACATAATAATGGTTTAGTGATACATGTTTTACTAATTAACCCATAGTAAAGGTAGATTTTGGAAGGCATAGATCCAATATATTCCTTAATATCTTTGTGTTTATTCTTGTTTCTATGGTTAGAGGCATTGCTGCCGAAGGGTTAAAGAAACAAGCCATTGCTATCACACCTTCTACACATTATTTAAGAAAAATTGTATTGTCGAATATTCATTCAGAGACACCATATCCCTTTAACTTATAAAGAAAGTCAGTATGCTGAAATATCTAAAGCCACTTCTTCCATTATTTTATGTTTATTGCAAAAATAGACTTTTTTGCATGACATTAACTAAAAGAATGTAATTTTATATGCAGATGGTACAGTATTGATAGCAGACATAGAAAGGAAACTACAAAAACTCCTACAAAAGGTAGCAAAGGAAAGCAAGAAGAAAGGACTAAACATCAACTGCAAGAAGAAAAATGCATGGTTGTTAGCAAAAGGATGAGCCCAAATTGTGAATTGCAAATTGGAGATATCAAAATCAAGCAAGTGTGAAAGTTTAAATATCTGGGAAGTGTTTTAACAGAGGATAGCATGTGCGACTCTGAAGTCCAAATTTGCTTTGGAATAGCCAAAAATGCCTTCCAAAAGCTAAGCAGATTATTAAGAGACAGCAAAACTTTGTTAGAAACAAAGAAAAGAGTACTGAAGATAGAAAGGGTTGTAAGACAAAGATGAGTCTTCTCACCTGACTTATTCAAACTACTCATATACAGCGAGGCATTTCTGAGAGAATTACAAGTCCGACCAGGATTCATTATAGGCAGCCACATTCTTAACAATGTAAGATATGCAGATGACAGTGTTCATAACAGACACAGAAATAAAATTACAAAAACTCCTACAGAAGGTAGTGAAAGAAAGCAAGAAGAAAGGACTAAGCATCAACTGCAAGAAGACAGAATGCATATTTGTTAGTGTTGTGGATTCCGGGTTGAAATCCGGTACCAATAAATAACAAACGCCAGGAATGAATATATGAAAATAATGTATTAATGTAATAATACAAACTGGTAAAGCAGGTTAGTAGTTCCAGGAATACGGGTTAGTAGCAAAATATATATACAGTCTTTGGTATTGAAGTATCGCTGTATGACTTCTTACTGAGTCTATGTGCTCACTCACTGTGACTCCTACAACACTGTCACCTCACCCCTCACTCTTCCGGTTACCTACAACCCTTTACTCTGTCACTCTGGACTCGACTTTCCGGTCTTGCTTGCTTGGGTCTTCGTGTAGCCGTAGTATATGTATATACTGGGTGAGTCCATTTGTGTAAAAAGGGGTGGACCCCTCAACAGTTAAACTGCAAATTGCAAATCAGAGATACTAAAATCAAACAAGTGGGAAAATTTAACTATCTGAGAAGTGTTTTAACAGAAGACGGAAAGAGTGACACTGAGATATGAAGGCTCATTGGGATGGCCAAGGATGCATTCCAAAAGCTAAGCAGAGTATTAAGAGATACGAAAATTTCACTAGAAACAAGGAGGACAGATATCAGGTAGTAGTTTAGTAAACTTTCCCTTGTTTCTGGTGACATTTTCTTATTTCTTAGTACTCTGACAGTGAGTGCTGGACAATCTCCTCAAAGATGAAGAAGACACTTGAAGCAAAAGAAATGTGGTTCTACAGAAGGATACCATGGACTGAACATGTGAGCAATTACAAAGTTTTAGAGAAAATGGAAACAAAAAAGAAACTTAAAGAGACAGTTGAGGTTTCTAGGGCTTGGAAAATCTGATACTCACAGGGCAGATTAAGGGCAAGAGAGACAGATGAAAATATAATTAGTGAGCTTAAGCAAATGGATGGCAGAACATGGTTTAGGAAAGATAACAGAAAGACAAAATTTAATAAGCACTACAATGGACAGGAAATTGTGGCCTACATCCAGATCTTGTCATTTGGAAGTTTACTTTGTATTTTTAAATTAAAATTAATTTAACATTTTTCACTTTTTAAAGTTAATATTCTGTTCTATGTAATTTTCCTGATACACTAATGATAAACATTAATCTCTTAATTAAATATTATTATATTAATTATTATATGCTCCTGAAAAATTTATTTCGGTTGAGCTCTCTGGGGAGGAAGTGTGGGTTTGTAAACAGTGACTATTATGGCTAATAATGCAAGACTCTTTGGTAAATTGAATTGAGTTCTCTCAGTCACTGTGTGTTTATCTAAAAATAAATACGCTTAAATTCACCTTTATCCCTGCTGTGCGCCAATGGCTTAGTGGTAGAATCCCCGGCTAATAACAATTCAGTCTGGACATCTAGCCACACTGATTAGCAGTGATACAGCGAAACAGTCTGTCTGTGGATGACAATAATATATATATATATATATATATATATATATATATATATATATATATATATATATATATATATATATATATATATATATATATATATATATATATATATTATTTTAGGATATTACACGAAGACATGTCAAAATTGCTACCCAATTGCAGTTGTATTTCGATGTGTATCAATGTGTCTCATCAGGAGATTGTAAACTACTGGCAAGTGAATGATTTATTTAGATTTAAAAGCAAAATACAACTTCTTTTTAAGAAAAAAGAAAAAAAATTAAATTAAATTTAACCCCCACTCTGATTTTTTCTTTTTTTGTAAAAAGAGGTATTTTGCTTTTAAATCTAAATAAATCATTCACTTGCCAGTAATTTACAATCTCCTGATGAGATGCATTGATACACATCGAAACATGACTGCAATTATGTAGCGATTTTGACGTGTTTTCGGTATAATATCCTAAAATAAATAGTATTGTTCTACTTTGTATTGAGCCCTTTTTTAAATTAAATTTTATGAACTTTGGAATTGTACTCTATTTGTTCTCATCTTACCTGGATACATATATATATATATATATATATATATATATATATATATGTAATTATATATTATTATATTATATTTATGATAAAAACTAATTTCTTACATAATCTGTATGTCTGTTTATAACAAGCAAAGAAGTTTGTTGAATTTTCAACACAGTTCTTCGACTGTTATGAAATTTTTACATCGCAAAATTAAAGAAAAAATTTGAAAATCTAGACATGGTAATATATGCTCATTGAAAAATAAATAATTTAACTTAATTTAAAGAAATAATTTATTAATCCAATTTTTCTTGCCTTTGTTTGTACAAATGTTACAAATACTCTATCAGAAAAGTTAATTTTAATAATGTTTTGTTGTTTAATTTGAATGTTTTGTTATGTTTAATGTTTTTATGTTTAATTTTAATAGTATTTTATGTATAATTTTAATCTTTTATTCTGTTTAATTTTAATAATGTTTTGTTATATTTAATTTTAATAATGTTTTGTTATATTTAATTTTAATAATGTTAAGTTTTAACTGAAACTTTTATTCCAAAGATTTTATTTTTTTGATTCTGTTTCAGCACAGCAAATGTTTTGAAATGTCATTATTTGTCATAAAGAGTTAATTTAATACTTTCCTTTACAATAAGAAATATATTGATAGTAGAATTTAATTTGTGTTTTATTTTCTAAAAGTTATTAAAAAGGTACATTGAATTCTGGTTAGTTGGATGATTTTGTTTAATGGCATATCAACCTGTATGAGTTATTAAATGCCAAAATTTAAACATTTTGAATGCAATTCTATGCCTTCAACTACAAATAAAATGTATTGTTGGTCAATTTACTATAAATATCTATTGTTGATATTTTTTTTAATATAAAAATGTATTACTGGTATTTTTACTATAAAAATGTATTTTTATACTTTCATAGTGTTTTTTTTCACTATTTGCCTATAGTTGGGACCTTAACAGGTGCTACCACCCCAGATCAGGGTGGACCTGGGAACAACAGCAATTAAGAGGTGGTTCCATGCTCCTCAAAAAAACAATTTCATGATCAGGGGCTTTGCTGCTGGATGTAGTTTATCATCATACCTAGGACTAATTTGAATTTTAGTATAGTTTCCAATGAAAAAACATAAATAGATTCAAATGTAATATTTTTATGCTAAAAATTCAATAAAAAATGTTAACTTAATTTTAATTGAAATTAATTTTAACTTTTCTCTCAAAATTTATGAAATCTAAATATTTTCAAATAGGCCTCCAGTTCTGGCCCTTACTCATGTCACAACTAAAGTCTAGAACTGGAGTATAAAACCATGTCTGTGAGAGCCCATTCCATGCCACCCCACCCACTGCTACCAGTTACACCAAAGTGCTAGACAGCATAATAAAAATCTGGATTGAGAGGATGGGCATAAGTGTCACATCAGGCATCTGCTTTCTTCCACATAGCCAACATGACCCAGGAGTGGTTGGCCAAGAATTTTCACAATCATGTCACCTCCCCACCCAACATGTAGCCTCCTATCGCTCCTGATTTGAATACACTATTTTGCCTTGGGGGTGTCATCAAGAAGGACACTAGCAGCCACACAATAGCAAAGACTCATTGAAGGTTACAATAGATGACATGATAACCAATATGAATGAGAAACACTTAGACACGTGGTTGCTTCCAATGCTGCAATCAAATCCATCCTTAAAGCTGATGGCAGTTCACAGAATAGCCTTTTACTGCTTTTCTTTGTTGAAAATCTGTATACATATTTGAAAATAGACTGATCTTTCTCTTGTATATCTGTTTTTCTTTAGTTTATAATTTGTTCTCAGTTACCTGACTCACCCTGTACTATATATATATATATATATATATATATATATATATATATATATATATATATATATATATTAATATGAATAAAAATTTGTCACTTAGCTGATTGATGTTACATTTAGCATCTTGACTCCAGAGTTTCGTAGGTGAATCTCCTCAGGAGGCAGCATCAATAGACTACTTATATTTTTTTCAATTTAAAGGCTATAATAGTATGTATATCTGATCATCTTTACACACACACACACACACACACACACATATATATATATATATATATATATATATATATATATATATATATATATATATATAAATAATAAACACTAATATTCCATGGTCATAATTTATTCCATTGGAATCGTAAATACGATCCAATAATTTGTAGGTCTGATGAATTGGATTGTATTTACGATTCCAATGGAATAAATTACGACCATGGAATATTAGTGTTTAAGCCTTTTTATTATATCCTTACTCTGTCCTGGACATTGAGTTCTACCTGGATTCTATCCTCTCGGAATTTTTATTCAAAAAATACTCATGTATGGGTATTTATATATTTTGCATATGTACGTATATTTACCACTAATATTATCTATCTATCTATCTATATATATATATATATATATATATATATATATAGATAGATAGATAGATAGATGTTGATTTAATATAGGTTGGTTATAAAATGTGAGGACTAAAAAGCCAACAAAATGTTAACAATATACTGTCAATAAAAAATATGATATTCATTATATATTAATTTTGTTGACTTTTTATTCATCAAATTTTATTAACTGGCCTAATAAATCTAGATATTATAAGAACCACATATGGGTCATCTTTTTCTTCATTTTAAAATCATATATATATATATATATATATATATATATATATATATATATATATATAGGTAATAAATTTATTGGTATATAATCCAAGTGGATCCTAATAATATAAAATATTAAAACTGATCCAAAAAAAACTAAATGTATTTATTATAACAGAGCATATAAATTACATAACAGAGAAATCTAAAATTACCTCATGAGTAATATATATATAATATATATTATATATATTTATATATATATATATATATATATATATATATATATATATATATATATATATATATATAGTAATATATAAATTTCCTCATGAGTAATATATATATTAATATATTATTAATATATATTAATATTATGTATATATACATATATATATAGTAATATATAAATTACCTCATGAGTAATATATATATTAATATATATTAATATTATGTATATATACATATATATATAGTAATATATAAATTACTTCATGAGTAATATATTCAAAGTTATTTGAATTATCCTCCTATATATATATATATATATATATATATATATCACTTAGCTGATTGATGTTAGCTTCAGCATCCTGACGCCAGAGTTTTATAGATGGACCTATACATCCACTCTTTAGGAGGTGACAGCAATTGACTGCTCATATTTCTCAGTTTAAAGGATATAATATATATATATATATATATATATATATATATATATATATATATATATATATATATATATATATTGTAATTTGTTTGCACTTAACTGACAGACCCTATATATAATATATATATAAAATATATCAAAATAGGAAGATGGACTGGGCATGCCAGTGATAATGACAATGTGCTGCTGAAATGGCCACTATGTTCACCTGATTAATACCTTTTGATTTTTTCTATGTAAGAACAGTTCTACATGCTACCTCTTTCTACAAGCTTAACTGAACTTAAGCAGAGAATCACTGAGGTGCCGGAAAATGGAATTTAATTTTGTTTGCTTGGGATATGTAGTTACTCAGATATTCACATTTTAAATGAGTCAGGATGCTAATGGTAACATTAATCAGCTAAGTGACAATTTTTTACTCCCATTGATCTATCTATCTATCTATCTATCTATCTATCTATCTATCTATCTATCTATATATATATATATATATATATATATACACTGGACTCTCCTGCCATTTTTTGAATCTGTGGTGTTATTTGAAAATTCAAATCCAATTGAGAGGTATAATGACTGATTTGACACCTTGTGATTTTTTCCTATGGGGCTATGTGAAAGAATAGGTCTATATCTCCTCTCTTTCTACAAGCCTAGAGGAACTTAAGCAGAGAATCACTGAGGTGCTGGAAAATGTTACGCAAGACATGCTACAGCATGTTTGGCAGGAACTGGACTACTGACTTGACATGTGTCGTGTCACAGGTGGTGCACATATTGAACATTTGTGTAGCTTTGTGAAATCAGTTATAAAATCTACATCACTTTGAATATCTTGTTTGAATTTTGATAAATAAATCTTTTATTGTTCAAAATGAAGTCTATTTAATTTTTTTTGCCTGGGACATGTAGTTACTCATTTATTCACATTTTAAATGATGTCAATATTTGGGACACCCTGTATATATCAACATATATATAATGGAAGATTCTCCCATCGTCTTCCAATGTATGAGGGTCCAGTTCATTTTTTACAGCTGAACAGCCACACTACCAACCACATATATGATTTGATAATAGCACTGAAGGCTTGTGTAGAATTGATCACACTTTTAGGAAGAGTTGAATACAAAGAATTTGTGCACAGTGTGTTAAAATGTACCCAAATGACCCTCATCATGTTTTGAATCAGAGTTCTCCTTCTCCTAGACAGGTTGCCAAAAAAAGGCTATAAAACTCAGTCAGTACTGCTATTTAACCATAAATCGGGTGGGAGAGAAGAGATGGAATTGTAGCAGAAAAAGCACAATTTATACATACTGTATATACTCGCAGATAGGTCGCATTTTTTTTACTAAAAATTTCACAAAATATTAGGGGTGTGACCTATCCACTTGACACAAATTTAAAACAACACTACCTTGTCATCATGATTTCTGAGAAATCGGAAATGATACCCATAAACAAAATTAAACACTAAACTAAAGCTGTGGTTTTTCTCCATATAGAAACAATTTATCTATCATATATACTGACTCACTACTTTAAACTTACTTCATGCTGCTAGATTCACATATCCATCACAATAAATAAATAAAATTATAAATATCCATTGATCCATCAGTCACTGTTCAGTCGGGGTCCTCGCACTAGTCATTAGACTCATATAGAAACCCTGAATATGTGTACAGAAGTTAAGGAACAATGTGTAGATGTTTATTGACAAAGAAAAAATAGTCGCACAATTCATTCTGCAATATATATATTTTGTCAAAAATACATTGGAAAATATGACTTAAAGAAATTAAATATATTCTTTATGAGATAATTTTCTTTAATTGTTGTTTCATATAACATTAAAAGGCATTCTTAAGTGTTATTTACAAATAACAAAGCGCATGAGTCTAGTACCCAAAACGTTTGCACTATTTTGCATTGTGCAGCGATATAGTCGGTAGACAAATTTATAGTTTATTATAATTTTAATTTTTAAATGTTGCAAACACTAATCATGAGTAAAAGAAAGAGTTATGAAGCATGTTTTGAATTAAAAGTACTAAATTATGCAGAAGAACATGGGAATCAATCTGTAAAAGCGTATTAATAATTGTAAGTTTTGAAATAAAGGTAGAAATAAAGATAGATATCTGATAATTCTTTACGTTTAAAAAGGGCTGAGTAATTCCCCAGATTATAGTGTGACCTATCTGTGAGTCAACAGTAAATCATCAATTATTAAGCTATAAAGTAAGGGTGTGACCTATCTGCTGGGCGACCTATCCGCGAGTATATATGGTAGTTAGAGATAACAATAATTTATACAATTATTAGAAAACATATATCTCTAACTACACACCAATTTTCATCTAGCTAAGTCACACACACAACACACTTTACTCAAATCAAATTTTAAAACAAACACAAATATATCATGCTGGCCATTATCAATGTGACTCTTTCTTACTATAAATGTCTATAACTATGTCCATGTGTTTCCCTTATATAGGCTATAAGAGAAGCTGGATAGGGCATAGAGAGAAGAGAGAAAGAAAGAGAGAGAGAGACCATAGTAGCTGCCTGAGAGCACAGCTGACTGCCCGTCTGACCATTAGGCTAAGCAAACAACCTCCTGTGAATCAACACGACAAGCCCAAACAGATAACCAACTAGCAGTCAGCCGGGTTAAGCATACTCCTTTTTCATACTCTCATTTCACACCTCGCACACTATACGTTCAAACAATAGACTATATGACTTACCAGTGACATTTTCATATATGTAAATGAAAATAAATCTTTGGTCATTTCTCCAAACCAGTGTCTAATTTGTTTCTAACCAACTTCCACCTTGGATCAGAGTCATTAGCATGTAAGTGAATGCAATGAATTTGACTGAAATTTGAACTTCAGCTCTCCAGTTCCTTGATCTGTTATCCATTACTCCACTGTGCCTCAGTTTCTTCTCAGTTACATAACACACCCTGTATATAATGTTTATAATAGTATATGTTAACAAGATCAACTGATTTTTATTGAATATCTTTGCTTTTCTTTACATTATAATTTGTTCTCAATCACCTGACACAGCCTGTATATAATATATGTAATAGCATATATTAGTGAAATAGATTGATTTTCCTATTGAATATCTTTGTTTTTCTTTAGTTTATAATTTGTACTCAATTACATACACGCACACAAACACACACACGTCAAATTGCTACAATTGAAAGAGAGAGAAAAACTATAAAGCCAATGAAGAGAGAGTATAAAGATATAAGAAAAATTATGAAAATGAGAAATAGCCACAAGATGAAAGGAAAAAAATTAACCTTACATCAATAAAAAATGCACATATATAAGAAAAATGAGAAAATAGACTCTCAATTGCTGATATGTCCTGATGAGTGGATAGAGTGTTTGTTAGAGGGTCCATATATGAAATTCTAGAGTCAGAATGCTGAAGAAAACACCAATCAGCTAAGTGACAAATTTTATATTTGTATTAATTCTCTCTCTTTCTTTCTCTCTCTCTCTCTCTCTCTCTCTCTCTCTCTCTATATATATCTATATATATATATATATATATATATATATATATATATATATAATTGTTATGAAGAACTTGGTAATCCGTATGGGTAATCCCAAGGAGGATGAAATCCTGAGAGCTCAATGTAAATCCAGAGCTAATATTTTAAGAAAAACCGACCACTTTTAGTACCATTATGATAATTTATTTCACCAGAGCCCTTTTTAAAGGATGATGATCATCAGATAGCACTTCCAAAAATGGAAATGGAAGTGCTATCTGATGATCCAGGCTCTGTGAAATAAATTATCATAATGGTAATTTTAAAGTGGTTGGTTTTTCTTTATATATTTATATTTATATATATATATATATATATATATATATATATATATAGTTTGTATTTGGGCAATCTCTCTTTAATACACATACGTTTTTTAGTTTTTCTTGTGTGCAGACAAGAGATTTTATTTTTGAGATGGTGTATGCAGAAATTGTCAAAATCATTGTTTGTTCTAAGCCCTTTTGATTAATATATTAACAATTTTCAAAGAATTTGGTTGTACTGTTGGAAATAATATGAATGTTGATGATACATAGGTACAGTAAATTATTACTTTGTTCCTAATTGACTAATACATTAACAATTTTCAAGGAATTTTGTTGTACTGTTGGAAATAATATGAATGTTGATGATATATAGGTACAGTAAATTATTGCTTTGTTCCTAATTTGGGTTATTAAGAGTAGATTTTTGATGATTAGGGTTTCTAATATCTTTTTGTAAGAGAGATATATGAGTGGGTACTGAAAATTCTTTATACAACCAAGAAAGATTTCTAAAAAATAAATTTTGATGTGAGACAGGCTGAGAAATCTTCAGTATGACCTCTGTGTGTACGTATGTCAGTGTGTCTCCCAAAAGCTCAGAATGATTCAGATTTATCCCTACCTTTTTAGACTCTTGTGCAATCCTAACCAAATGTCTGACAATATTCATATGATATATTTTTTTTTATTTTTATTTTTTTTACAGTAACGTCCACCCTTTACAATATTTTTCAAGGCCACACCAATTTTCCTTCACAATTTTTTATTCTTCCTTGGAGTAACGTCTATTGCAGACAATGGCCATAGAACAACTAATTGACAGTCAAGACAATAGTGTCTGGGTGTGATAAAAATCTGAGGCAGTCATGGATGATGCAGTATTTTTCAAGGCCAAACAAATTTTCATTCACAATTTTCACAAACTTCCTTGGAATTACATCCATCACAGACAATGGTTGTAGGATAACTAATTGGCAGTTGAGACAATAGTGTCTGGACGTGATAAAAATCTGATGCAATTCTGGATGATGCAATATTTTTCAAGACCAAACAAATTTCACCATACATCCGCAAAATAGATTCATATTACTGCACACGACTCCAAATGATCTAATATGAGAAAAAAATAAAAATCCATTACACCCTGTCATTCCAGTGGGTCTAAAACTGGCCGTATGGTGAGAGAAAAAACTAAAGCATTTGTTTCAATTAATTTGAACAAGGGAGTAGTCTTTGAGATATTGAATGTAACCAGTCGGTTTTTACTCAATTTGGTAATTTATTCAAGATAAGAAGAGATATATGGAGTATCTCTACAATGTCCTGTAACATTTGGCCTGGATTATTTTCCAGCGGCATATTGATTTCATCATCATCAAAAACTGTAAGACTGCCGGAATGTTCAAAGTCTTCGAGATCAAAAGTTTCACTTCTAAACCTAACAAATCATTTAGGAGCAGGGCCACCAAGACAAATTATGCAAGACAGTACAAGACACCTTTGGAGCCCTGAGGCAGGCAAAATTTTTTCACAAAATTGAGGATTTGATGTCCAGTAAATCAATATGTAAACTCTCATAAATGCTTTATTTCCATGATCAAATATAATGTAACAAATATATTCAATTTTAATCTGTGTTGTAAGCATCAAATTTCCCATGCTTAAGTGTGTGCCTTCCTTTCGTGTGGTGAGCAAGCAGTCCTTTTTTAGGCTGATAGGTACCACTGTCTTAAATACTCCATTTACAACATGGCTGACAGACTGGGAGAATTCTTTAGAAAGCCCAATGCTATTAAACTTTGATTTCTAACTTTATATTAAAAAATATATAAATTGGCTAACTACCAATTAGAAAATCAATTCGTAAGTTATTAATGCTTGTAATCCAGTTTACTACTTGTAGCTTAATAGTGATGTAGTCCAATTTACTATTTATAGCTTAATATTGATGATCACTAATAATTCATTAAGAAGCAAGTTAGTATTAACTCATGTCCTCAGTGCCTCCAAGAGAAATTTGACAAAGTGGTACAAGATTCTGAGGAAGGCAAAGATTTTTTTTAAAATTGAGGATTTGATGTCCAGTAAATTGACATGTAAACTCTCATAAATGCTTTATTTCCATGATCAGATATAACACAATGTAAGAAACATATTCAATTGATGCAGCAATATAAATCAGTATTTATGGTTACATTCACTAATTGCTTTTTAGATTTTGTCATAGAGAAATGCGTTTTAAGCATTCATAATAAGATATTGAACATTGCATAAAGTCCTTGGGAGTTTGTTCCACAAGGTAACAGTTGTTGGGAAGAAAATATCCAAATTAGGATATTAAGCTACAAGTAGTGAATTGTACTACATCAATATTAAGCTACAAGTAGTAAATTGTTGATGCTCTATGGGAATTTATGGGTACACAAATGACCCCTAGGAGCAGTGATTGCTGAAGAACTAATAACTTTATTTTTGAGACATTTTTATGTTTATACATTCTTTTTATAGATGCAAATATTTAAGTAAATGCTCTGTTTATAATAAATAGTATTAAACAACATTTATCGGCCTTAATGTCCGAGAAATTTTCACAGAAAATATTCGTCCTCTGACAGGATTCGAACCTGTATCCTATACAAAAGAAAAGAAAAGATCTCATCATTTTATAGCTGAAATTTCCTAAAGAAAAGCAATATTTATTTTGAAAAATACAAAAATATGGCACAAGGCCAAAAAGGTGGGAGATGAGGAAGGTCTTCAATCTGTTTTATCTTAAACTTAGCTAGCCACAATAACTGATGCAAACATATCCCAGAATTCCTTACAAGAAAACAACACATTTTTACTTACCATTTTCACTACAGCCACCATAATACCTCAAAGTCTCTATGTAGTTCTAACTAGTTCCCATATGTACAGTTTGTCTTGGCGGGGGGATAAAAATAACAGCATTTAAAAATGAAACCCCAGCGATATCATGTAGGAAAGCTCATCAGAACAACTGCCATGAAAATAGTTGTAGAAAATACACAGGGAAGCTATGTCAAGATGGTTGGAAAGTGACTCAACCTGAGATGCCAGGTCAGGACTAATATCATTGAAGATTTTTATTTTTATTTTATTAAGAATCTTTCAATATATAGCAGAAGCATCAGAACACATGTGGCAGCAATATTCAAAGCATGGATGAATGGTAGAGATTTAAATGCGTTATATATATTCTGTTGAGAAAAAATGTCTATCACAACACAGTGAACCAACTTTCCTGAAGAAACAGTTAGCATAGAACTTACAGTAACATCTAGCCATTTCAGCTATAAAATAATGAGATCTAGTTGCCAATCTAGTACTGCGCTTAAATTTGTAAAGTCTAGGTATAGAGGAAAAACCATCAGAACAATTACTATTAAAGTATTTATTGAAAAGGCACAGAGAATCTAGATTATGGCAATGAGAAAGTGACTAAAGCTGAGATGCCAGGTCAAGACCAATAACATTGCAGATTCTTCTTTTGATTTTATCAAGAATCTCTCCTAACAGAAACAACAGACCAAATGTGGTAGCAATATTCAAAGCATAAAAGAATTGTAGACTTTTAAATGTGTAATATATATTCCATTGGGAAAAATTGTCTGACATGACACAATAAACCAACCTTCCTTGCAGCAAACCTAGCAATTGATTCAGTATATTCTTTCCACTTTATGTTAATGGAAAATATTAGCCTGAGAAGTCACAAGGAATCACACAGCCCTACTGATGGAAACCAAAAAGGGTTCTTTCAGATGAGGAAAAGAGAGCAGTTTTGTTTTGGAGGTGTTAAGATTAACAAGCCATTTCTCTTCACAGTTATAACCTTTTCCATGTTTGAATATGGCCACAAGACAATGGATGTTTAAAATCAGAATATATATATATATATATATATATAATGCCATAAATTTTGACCATGTATGAAAGAAATCCTTTCTTCTAATGCCACCTATTAAAAACTTTTGTCTCAATCCAGTAAAATGTTTATTTATCTATTGCCACTTCTAGTTTCTTTTCCAATAACCAACACACATGCATTGCCGTTAATCAGATAACTCCAATATATGGGATAACTCCATGCATTATGTAACATATCTATCTCTTCTTTGTCTCTGAATTTCCTCTCCTTATTTTATCTGTTTCCATAATTGATGACTTCTTCTGACAGCAAATGTGCTAAAGACTCGAGCAGGTATAACAACCATATAGCTTAATTCTATGAAGACTGGATTTTGGATAAAACACCACAAAACTGAGCAGCTGTCAGCATTAAAAGAACCAGATGACCACAGATATTGCAGCACCATCTGTGAATGTACACACCAATAGAAAAAAAAAGACATTTTTAATACTTTCTTTTACAAGATTTTTTCCAGAACACAATTTTGCATTCGTTGCCCTGAGTTTTCTTTTGCATGCTGTGTTCCTTCAATATTCAAGCGATCATGGCTCTCCACAACTTCCTATCCATTATATCTCTAAGAAGCATTTATCCCTCTTACAAACCCTCCCACTCCCAGATCTGTTGTCCATTTGCACAAATATTAGGTAGACTACTCAATGTTTTCCTCAAGACTTCTTGTTTTCAATATGTCCTGTGGACGACAACACAAATAATTCTGTGAAGACAGGATAAAAAACTGTAGTATTCAGTATTAAAGAACCAGATGACTAGATATTACAGCACTGTCTGATTATCCACCTTCTTCTTTATGTGCCATGTACCCTCAGGATGTAAGTGATTATGGCTCTCCACAATTTCTTGATATTTTTAGCTCTTAATAAATTTTGTCTTTTTGTTATTTCTCCCAAATCATGTTCAGCCATCCATTTACTCAAGCTCACTAGATAGGTTATATGTTGTTTTATTCTGTTCCTCCTGACCATAATCTGTCCTGTGAGTGTCAGGTTTTCCAAACCCTCTTTCCTCATTATGTGTTCCAGAAATTCTAACTATCTAATCTGATGTTAAGTATAAGTTTTCTTTTTGTTTCCATTTTCTCCAAAACCTTGTTATTGCTCACATGTTTGGTCCATAGTATCCTCAGCTCACCCCATAGAAAAGAAAAACAGTAGAATAAAGCTTAAGGCCATATTATGTTGAAACACCAGTTCTTATATGATCACGAAAGTTAAGCAACATTGAGCCTGGTCAGTACCTAGATGGGTGACTGCTTGGGAATACCAGTTGCTGTAAGCTTGGTTGTGTGGATGGTGTAATATTTAATAGCTTGGAATTGGAAATTGGAGAGCTGAGTTCTAATTCCAGTAAGTTCATTATATTCACATGAGCAAATACTATTAGGAAAGGTATAAATTCCCCTCTTTTCCCTCTAGCTATGGGTTAATTAGTAAGACTTGTAGAGTAGGACTCAGTATACTTTCTGCCCTTCCCTACTACTGTGACAATGGATTGCTCCTCCTTATAAATAAGGCAAGTAGCCACTTTAGAGAAGGATTTGAGTAGTATTTGATTTACTCAAGTTATTCTGTTCTATGTATGGGTATTTAATAAACCTCTTCTTTGTTTTCCTCTACCAAGTCCTCTGTTTTCTAACTATGGCCTTCCTAATTCTCAGCTATTTTGAACAAAGACAACATTACAACAATTTGTATCAGTAAATTATGATTATCTCCAAAAGTTCTGACAATCTAAAAATATTTTCTGACTTTAAATACCCTGCAAAAAGGTTGATAATCCATAAAAAAATAAATCAATCAGCCCAAGAGAATACAACTTTGCTTCTCTGAGTTTTATTTTATATGGTGAGGCTCTTCTGCTTCCTGTCTATTGTAGCTCTCAATCACGTGTTTGAATACCACCTACTGTAAAAAGGCTTCAATAATTAAAACAACCTCCATTAAAGTAATCTTCTTGGACATTTCTGGATACAAACCCAAAGGAAAAGGGCATAATCCAGAAGGATATTCAGTTTTTGCAATGATGAATGTCACCTGGAAATGTAATTCCCTTCAGTGTCTTCACTCATCCTCCGAAGAACAGATATCTTATAGAAGCATGCTACTAGATTGGCAATTAGGTCTCATTGTTTTACTGTTGAACTACCTAGATGCAACTGGATGTTCTAATAGTTTCTTTTCTCACACTTCTCACCTGTGGAACTCCCTTCTGATTCCTACAATCTTCAGAAATTTAAATAAAATGCCAATCACCATCTTCTACTTTCCTGAACCCTATTCTTTTATTGTCCTTTCTCTGCACTTCTCCTCACTAAATACTTCTCATTCTCTTTAATTCCCAAGTGGGATTATTACCTTCCTTGGAATGAAATGATTAAAAAAAATGTAGTTTGTGTGTGTGTGTGTGTGTGTGCGTGTGTGTGTGTGTAAGAGGTGGGGGGAGTGATGTCACATGGTTTCTTAGAAATTAAGAAGCTGCTCTGCCAAGGGGAGAAATCTTGCCCAGTTGGTATCCTCATAAACAAGGTGAGGTAACCTGCTCAACAAGATTCCATTTGTCCAAAAATCACATGGCTTCCTTGCTGATTAGGGTGCCAGCCTGGAACTTGTACATACAATCTTTTGCTAAAGATGCTGGAAAAAGGGTCAGTTTCCTATACAGCTCCAATAAATAACTGATTCTTCATGGAATCCTCTATCTTTACAAGAGTCAGATCAGGCTGAAAATGGAGTACTGCTGCCATATATAAGCAGGAATTGACCAGTCTTCACTTTCCAGTCTCGACAGATTCCCCAGAAAGTTTCCATGTCCTTGTGGGTTACAAATTATTCTCCAGCCATCAATTCCTTTTTCCTTATTTCCACCAGTTCTAACCGTCAGCTAAGTCCTGCCGTGCTATGCGGTTTGTAGTAAACCACCTTCATTGGTTAGATATAAGTTCCACTTGAGCATTTTCTTCCCACAAACTGCAATTTTGTGTAATTGACTCCCAAGAAGATGCTTTCTAGATCACTACAATTTTAACCTGTTCAAGTCTAGGATTCATTGTTATCTTGTCCACATATCTGGAAACCTGTATTTCTTGGGCCTTGTATGGGGTAAACATTGTAGCTGTCACACCAAAAAGGACCTGCTGGAATATGGCTGTTATCTCTCATACAGGGCAGTCGTCTGTCGTACATGACTGTCATCTATCATACAGGGCAGTTGTCTCTCATACAGGGCAGTTGTCTATCATACATGGCTGTCATCTATCATACAGGGAAGTCGTCTCTTGCACAAGGCAGTTGTCTCTTGTCGTCCTCGTCTGCTCCCTTGACCCTGACTGTCAAAGCCTTCAGACACACTCATTTTATAGACCATGACGAAGCAGGCAATTGGTTGGGAGAGATTTACATATATGTAGGCACAATCCGCCAATTCTCCCTTTCTCCAACTGCTCTGTGATAGCATATGCATGCAATGCATGGGTGTTTTCGGACATGATGTCGTATATCTTGCTCATGACAATCACAAACATCATTGTAAAAAAAAAGTAAAAAGACTCTCTGAGGTGGTATCCAAAACTTTGAGGTAATTTAATCCTGAAAAATATTACTTATCTTAACATTTAATTTCAACAATCTCCTTTGAAGTATTCTTTATAGGCATGTATACAATTATCCAACAAAAAGTACTGCTCACAAAAAGTTACAGTCAAGGTTTCAATATAGTTCAATATGGTTGAAACATATGGTCCAGTGCTCCTGTTGTATATTTAGACATTCTTGATAAAATCCAAAGAAGAATCAGCAATATTATTGGTCCTGAGCTGGCATTTTGGCTTCAGTCACTTTCTCACCCTGTACCTTTTCTATAAATACTTTCATGGTCATTATTCAAATGAACTATTCACTATGGAACCTAGACTTTAAAAATTCAGTGCAGTACTAGATTAGTGGTAAGGACACATCAATTTTCTTTTAAATTAGTGAGATGTAACCGTAAGTTCTATGCTAACAGTTTCTTTTCTCATACTTCTCACTTGTGGAAATTTCTTCTGGCTTCTTGCTTTCCAGTCAACTTTGATCTTCAAAAATTTAAATGCAATGTCAATTGTTATTTACTGTCCTCTTGATTACTCTTCTATTGTTCTCACTCCTTAATATTTCTCTCTTTTCTTATTCTTTCAGACTCAGTAACCCCTTGTGTCTTAGTGACTTTACTGCCTTGCTTACTGTATTATGATTTAAAAACAATAAACTGAACTATTAAAATTTTCAAAAACTTTTAATAATATGCGAAATCCAACAAAAGTCACCCATGAAATAAAGGTAATTGTTTGTGTGGAAAGTATGGACCTATGTACATCAAATTGTCTTTAAATTAAGTGGCGGCAGAAGAATTATCATTGAAATTTTAAAAGGTAAGTTTAAATATTAATGCAATACTTAAATGAAGTGATCAATTTTGAATTCTTCTGTAGTTTATTGTTGCCTATTGGATCTACTCCTCCCTGCCTATTGTGATAAAGGCCCAGTCAAGAACCCTCCACTAGCTTAAAAGCTGCCCTAGTGGGCAGCTTTTAAGCTAGTGACTGATATACCAATCGAAACAAGTAAATGCTTCAATCAACTTGAAAAGAAATTACCAATATTTACTTATCTCTGAACCATGTAAATCCTTTCAAATTGAAATTTAAGGAACAAGTATTTGCTTATCCTTGAACCAAGTAAATGCTTATTGACTTAAATATAACTAACAGATATTTACCTATCTCCAAAACTAAGGAGATGTTTATAGGCTCAAATATAAATGACCACTATTCACCTATCCCCAAACCCAGTAAATGCTTATTGACAAAAATATAAATATCCAATATATATCTATCCTCAAAGTAGATGCTTTTCAACATAAATTTTTCATCATTAAAATATTGTTTTTTGGAAGTGGGTTGAAGCAAGAACTTTTCTGCATAAAAATGATTAATATACCAATTGAAGCAAGGAAATGCTTCAATCGACTTGAAAAGAAGTGATGAATATTTACTTGTCTTTGAATTATGTAAATGCTTTCAAATTGAAATATAAGGAACAAGTATTTGCTTATCTCTGAACCAACAATTTGTCTCTGACAATAATGGATACTATAATATTCATTTTATTATAAACAATACCCTGATGATGACATGGATATGTCAAAAGTAAAGGGTGTTTCATTAAGAGGGATCAAAGTCAGCAGTAAATAAATCAGTGTTATTGATGAAAATTTATTTATTTCTTTATTGGATCATGTTATTTAAGTCATGGCAATTATGCGTGAAAAATAATAAAACCCAAATGTCTGCCAAATCTGAAAGAAAAAGAAAAAAATCATTAGACACTTAAACTTAATTCACATTTAAAATCAGTCCAAGTTATTGAAACACCCTTTATGAGAAATAAAAATGTACATAATATGAGAAAGAAAGAACAATGTCTGTTAATTCATAAAAAATAAACAAGAAAATATTTATATTTAAAGGGATCTTATACTGTAATATCACATGAAATATTGTAAATAGGATGACCTTTGAAGAAAATATCAAAGCATGAGATCCCAAAGCATTCGCTTACAAATTGCAACAGAATGGAAAATAATATGATCACCATGTGCAATTAATCATTCATGAGCGCAAGTGAATATTTAATAAAAAAATATCTTTAATTTCTAAAAAGGTTATATGAATTGTGAATTTAAATAAAAAATCAGAAAAAGAATTTCCGAACATTTATCAGAAAGAATTCTTTTTATTTATTCGATTTATCTAACCCATTGTTGCCATCTTGATTATCATATTATAAACATGTTTCAACCAAGTACCATCTGGCCATCATCAGTTGTCTATTATACTGGTTGATATATTTTAACAACTGAAAATGCCTTGCCATGACTTTCTTTTTTTCTATGTGCTGTGTCCTTTCAGGATGTAGGCAATCATGGCTCTCCACCTCCCTCTATCCCTTACAGCTCTCAACGAGTTCCTTCCCTCTGCCACCTCCCCCAGATCACGTTCTGTCATCCACTTGCTTAAAGCCGCCAGGCATGTCATGCATTGTTTTCCTATGTCTCTCTTTCCCTCTATTCGACCTGTGAGCATCAGATTCTCAAGGCCCTCCTTTCTCATTATGTGTCCCAGAAACTTCAGCTGCTTCTCCCTGATGTTAATTATAAGCCTCCTCCTTGTTACCATGACTACCAACCTAAAAAATAGATAGAAAATGTAGTTATGAGGATTGGTTGGTTGGTTATTTTAGCAGCAGATCATATCTATATATTTTGCACACAATTGTCTTTTATTTTTGCCAATAATAATGGTTTTAGTGATACAAGGCTTCCTAATTAACCCATAGCTGGGAAGAGAGGAGGTGGATTCAAGCCTTTCTCAAAGGTATTTGAGCGTAAGTGAATATAACAAACCTAACTAGAATTGGAACTCTGCTTTCCAATTAACAATTTCAAGCCATTATCTATTACACCACTTGCAAATCCAAGCTTACAGCACCTGGTATTTCTAAGTGGTCATTTATGTACTGACCAGGCTTAACGTTGCTTAACTTTGGTGATCATACAGAAACTAGTGTTTTAACATGATGTGGCCATAAGCCACCCACAAATCCAAGCTGACAGTATCTGGTATTTCCAGGCAGTCACCCTTCTAGCTACTGACCAGGCTCAATGTTGCTTAACATGATCATATGGGAACTAATGTTTCAATATGATGTGGCCATAAGCTGGAAAAACCATACCACGGGTTGACCTAAGCCTTGTGAATGAAATTGGGTAGATGGAACCTTTGGGTGGTGTTGATAGCTGTGGTAGCACAAAGTCACAAGTGGCCAAGGGCTTGAGTGCATTGGCCTTGTTCAAATTGTTGATCATGCTAGATAACAAGCTCTTTCCCAGAAACTGTAACTAAAGTCTGCTCAGCATAGTTGCAGCATAAACAACAGGTGGGCTCTGTGGGTGTTGAATAAACACAAATGCACCTGAGCAAGTGTCTGCAATAGGGATTGGCTAGCCACCCTAATAGACAGGTATCCTCAAATACGAGTGGCTCATTATATATATATATATATATATATATATATATATATATATATATATAATTATTTATTTAAAAATATGATTCCATCGCTACATAAGAGTTCTCATGTTCTCATTATTTACCTAATGAGTTCTTTCCTATTTTCTATATATTTTTACACACACACACACACACATATATATATATATATATATATATATATATATATATATATATACTTTCTAGCAATGGTTTGCAGGCTTATTTTGCAGACCATTACTAGCCTAATGAATATGATGCATAACCGATGCCCACAATGCTATGACCTTGTGTCAGACTAAGCTATTTTAATAATAAGAGGATATCTTGTTATGAAATAGTGATTAGCAAATTCAACTTGAAAACCATTATTACAGGAATGAGTTTGAATCTCACTCGGTGCTCACAATTATGGCCTTGTGGCAGACAAAATTAAGCCTCGTAAATGTGAATAACATTTTATCTCAGGAGTACCTAACCTCGAAATATAAATTATATTTATTGTATCAGAAATACAATTTTGGCACAAGGACGAAGGGGAAGTGGGATGAGGCTGGTCGTTACTGAATATCCTAAACCTAGCTGATCTGATATGCGATTCATTCATTACAATTTACTCAATCACCACAAGAATACATTCATCTCCATTCATCTGACATACACCACAATACCATATATTCAAGGAGCCCTAAGAAAACACTCATGACATAAAAATTTCACAATATATACAAATGTTTTCATTTTTCTTATAAAAATAGATAAAAAATATATCATATGAAAAGAGTGGGGAGAGGATGGTCCTAATTACAAAAATAAAACATAACAAATCATTCAAACTAAAAAATAAAACATGTTAGTAGGATCCATCCACCCAACAGAAATAATAAGAGTGTCCGCTGTATTCTGCCAATAGGCAAAATCATGACAATATTCAATCAACCCCCCCCCCCCGACGAGGGCGTTTTTGAACCTGAGCACAAGGCCTTTTTAATGTCAACTATACATGTTTTTGAAAAAAACTGATATAACCAGAAATAGATGCAACGTGTTGTGTTTCTAGGATTTTTGAAGGCTTTAAAAAAAAATATTACCAGCAATAAAAAATTGTTGGGTTTAAATAACAAAAGGAGTTTATCAAGGTTGACATGGATCCAAAGCCTTAAATAAAACAGTAACTTTTTTTAAAGCAATACATTTTTGAAAAAAAATATTACCAGATATAATTATAATATTTTTGGAAAAAACATATTACCATTTAGTTTGTAATAATAAAAATGTTGTAAATAACCCATTGAGGCTGATATGCCATTAAACAAAACAAACAAACAAACAAATGAGTTAAAAAAAAATATTTGACTGGAAAGAAATAGCTTTTTTGAAGGAAAAAAATTTGTAAAAATTAAGGATCTTAAATAAAACAGTTACAAAACATTTTGGCAGACAATTCATTAATGGAAAAATGAAGGCAGCAATAAAAAATGTTGTAAAAGCAATGATTTAAACCTGACAAAATATCTTGAGAAAAAGTCTTTTTGCAGTTAAAGCAATGATTTTTGATATCTTCTTACTCTGGCAGTGAATTAGATGAAATATTTTTCTGAAATTGAAAACTAGCTCAAATTTATTATACTACTCTGTTATTTTGGTTTCAGCAAATGGACTCTTTCAATTTAACCTTGAACAGTTTGTTTGAGTTTATTAATTCTGTACATTGTTTCTGTTAATGTAATTTACCCACACACCATGGACTCTCCCAGCTATAAACAGGAGCAGGTACTGCCTTTTAGAGAGGGAAGTTTCCTGCAGTCAGCTCTGACAGTCGAACTGAACCTTGTATATGTTTGTATTACTGTTTCTTTTAATATATTTGTTTAACTCAATTCCTCTCTTGTGTCTTTATTTCTGGCCCTAACAAGGCCACAACAGTTTCAGAGACATTTTTCACTGGTTATCCAAAACCAATACTATTTATATATATATTTTATATATATAGTGTTGATAACCAATAGTATTTCTTTTTTGTTCATAGTTTCATTATGACCAATTATATTATACTTCATAACCTACAGTTATTTTTATGACTTTCATTGATAACCAAAAGTAATGTCAAAATCCTGTGCTGTTTAAACACTGTTACACTATAAAACTAGAAGTGACCAAACACTCCTAAGAGGAACAGAGGGAGAAGAAGATGATAGTGTACTAACCGGACAAGTGACCACCAATCATCATCAATGATCATCAATGACCAACTGACTCCCACTAACCATGTATTCTACCAATCCACTCAGCGATTCAGGTTTCACTCCCAGCTGCTCATCATCTCATGAATAACCATGGTTTCAACCACCTACCATCGGCTAAGACTGCCTGCTAGTACCAGCTCAGCACACTATCAATCTTTGCTTACTGCATATCATCCTTCAACACATCCCAAGCAGTTTTGTCTTCATATTCTGGTTACCAACAACCATCTGCTCTGGACTACAACTGTCAGCTAGTACCAACCCAATACACCAAATGTCTACTAACCTTCGGCACCACTTAGGTTGCTCCAGTCATCATCAACTGTTGACGCATCTGAGACCAACAATTAACTTCCAGCACAACCACACGGGGGCATTGGAAACATCTGGATTATTTGACTATATTTTTCTGCCAATAATAAATTTTGGCATATTTTACCTAAACTCCCTGTTCTCATTAGCCTGTGTCACTTCTTTAATTTAAATGTTTGTGGGTTCTTCTAACATTAACATGCAGACCCCACAACAGACTTTAATGATTGATACTTATGACACAAATTTAATTTTTAAAATTGATATTTTTTTTTTTTTTTAAGCATTTCACCCCAAGCAAGGCGGGGAGCCACTAGGACGCAAGGGGTTACAGAAAATTTAGAGCAAGATCAGATAGGAGTGATAGAAGAAAGGATGAGGATAGTGGATAGATTAAGGCAACTGGAGATGTTGATTGACATTACACTTGAATAGCTGGAGATTATAGCTCTCAGGGAAACTGGGATAGGGAAGGGAGTTCCACAGGCGAGAGGTGTGAGACATGAAGCTATTGGAGTAGAAGAGACGGCTATATTTAGGAGTTTCGACAGTGAAGGGGTGAGAGCGGGATGCCAGCCTCGTAGGTCGCTTGAACTCATGATGTCTGGGAACCAGTGAATGCAGCTCCTCGGAGCAATTGCCATGAATGTATTTGTAGAACAGACAGAGGGAGGTGATGGCGCATCTGTGAGAAAGTGACTGTAGACGAGATGCCAGAGCAGGGCCAACTACATTGCATATCCGCCTCTGGAGCCTATTAAGAACCCTGAGGATAATCACTTTACTGTTGTATACTCCCCTTGTTCTGGGGAGGACTTTTAGTTGACATTGCATTCTTATCACTCAGCTGTCTTCTCTCGGTTGGGTGATTGCTAGTTGGTTTGTTCAGAGGTAAAATGAGAACTTCAACAAAACAGATTTTTAAACTTATCTATTTTATTAAACACATCAGCATGCACATCTTCTAACTAGTCAGTGAGGTTGCTATCCTACCTCACTGGGGAGCAGTTTTCATACACAAAAATAACACGTCTGCATTCTTTGACATGTAAAACTTAACTCACCAAAAACATTTTCTATCTCTCTAACATTCACACATTTGGCTCCACCAATCAAAATCAACATCCCTATTTTGTCTACCATCTGACCTTAAGGTCAACCTCAGAAGTTCTGAGCCAAATACACTGCCACTAAAAAAGAATAGTCTGAAACTATTATTTAACATTACAAGCAAAGACCAGATCATTTTGTTTTGGTGTTAAAATCCATTAAAAACTGTAATATAGCCCAGCCAATTTTGACCTTTAATTTAAATGCAAAACGTTTGACATTATATTTACTTAAATATAGAAGAGGGACATTTTTAAATATGTAAATCTGTGTACATAAGTGTATCATTTTTTAAATTGAAGTTCATATCTATTTCTACATATGATGGATATATGTGGGTGTATAAATAAGGTATACAGAAAATTAGAACATATACATAAATTCATAGAGAAAAAAGCAAAAATGTACACACATTAATATAAAAATGCCGTACTGTAGTAATATGTGAGTTTTGAAATTAAATTTTCTCTAATTTCTATTTTCAGAAAGAAGACGCCTCCGAGAATTCTTCAAGTGCCAAGGGCACTTCTTTTTCAACATATAATTTGATAGAAGTGCTGATTCTTTATTTAACCAGATGGTGGTACACACACACACACACACACACACACACACACACACACACACACACACACACACACACACACACAGAGGTTGTAACAGCAAAATTGTCCAAATCGTGTAACATCAAAATTGTCCTATTGTTAGATTAAGGTTTGAACCGTTGTATCTTAGAAATGATTAAAGATATCTTACTGGAATTATCCAAGGTTCTTATAACATTATTGGACTCTACTTTGAGCAATAAGAATGTAATTAGCTCTAAGTTGAAATGATGATCCCTCTTACTGTTGTGACCTTCTCATCCAGTTTTCCTCTCAACTGTTCCCTCTATTTTAAACTTATTAACCATTCTCTTGATAATTCTTAAATGGACTTTAAAGATGGAAGCCAGTGTATGAATGTTGGTACCATTACTGAAGGCCTGAATGATCTTTTTCCTCCCACCATGGCTCAGTTGGGAGGACATAGTGGGACTGACACAAAATGACTTTAACCTGTTCTCTTTCTAGCTGAATAATTCAACGGGTATTTCAGTGATTCGTACAACAAATGGCGTTAAGCTGGCTAAACGTCTTATCTGAAAACCTGGAAAAAAATTCAATTAATCTAGGCACTTTTTAGATATTAAACATTTTGTGGGATGGACAATTATCCCATGCTGTAACATGATTTGGACAATTTTGTTGTTATCCCCAGTGTATATATATATATATATATATATATATATATATATATATATATATATAATCTGGACTGTATATAATATATATATATATATATATATATATATTTATTTATTACAAGTGTTATAAAATAACACCAATCAACCCTCAATTTGCAAGAAAGGCTTGGAATAAACTCTCCTATAAAAAAAACACCAAAAATAAAATACAACTGAAACAGTGAAACATGAGGAAAAACTAACAGCAAAATCAAAACTCCATTGAAAATAGCTAAAGAAGTTGCCAAAAATGCTTTGGACATTGAAAATTATGGACAATATTTGTACTCCCTTACTCCTACAAAATGAAAAAATGTAAAAACACTGGAAAAACTAAATAAAAAATTAATTAAATCTTCCTTATTTGCCACATTTAATGAAAGATGTTTGAAAAAATTGTCGCTGCCCAAATACACATTAATATATATATATATATATATATATATATATAATTATTTATTTAAAAATATGATTCCATCGCTACATACTTTGGATTATTTACCTAACGAGTTCTTTCCTATTTTCTTATATATTATATATATATATATATATATATATATATATTCATGGCCTGAAGATTGGGCTCAAACATAAAAAAGACTGTTGACTCTTGGTGTTGACCTCAGTGTCTACTTTTAAATTTATTCTACTCCTGATATTGAGCATTTTGACCTACCCAGATAACATAACATAAAACTATATTTTTTATCATATATGTATTAAAAAAATACAAATAAACACGACATTCTACACGTGCACATAGGCGGGCATATGGGTGCATGTGCTCTAATGCACATATGCACACATGCACACAAACACACTATGCAAAAACAACAAAAAACTTGTACAAATGATAAGTGCAAATAGAAAAGTAAAATTGAGAAGAGTAAGTGGATGAGTGGATAGAGTAATGCCAGAGAGTCCATCTACAAAACACTTGAGTCAGGATGCTGACGGTAACATCAGTCGGCTAAGGAACAAACCTTTCACTTCTATTAATTCTCTCTCTCTCTTATATTTACATACACTCTATCCCTGATATTATTCACTTTAACCCATAAATATAGCATACCTTAAAACTATATTTTATCCTATATATATATATATATATTCAACACTATCACTTGAGAAGACATATATATATATATATATTCAATACTATATATATATACACACATAACACATATATATATATTCAACACCATCACTTGAGAAGACACCAGAAGTGTTGAACTCATGGCAAGTGCAACCTATATATATTTTTATGTTTTCAGGATTTTCAATCGAAGAGATATTAGTATACTAATGATTCAGTGCAACATTTATTTTGTAGAGGACAGTTATGAGGATTTCTACAGTTACATAATTTTTGTTTATTTTCATCAGTTTTTATTTTTATTTTTCCATTGTCTAAATTTTTTGGGTTTTGGTATAAGTGTTTATTTAAGATGTTAGTATTATGTTTCTTAGTAATTTTTTCTAAGTTTTCCGTACAGCGGTAACTCAATTTTAGTGTGTTTTTATTGAAAATAGTATTTAGTTTACTTTCACTAGGAAAATGCTTGACTATTAATGAGAGGAATTTTTGTCCTAATTTGTTCTTTACCATTTGGTTGTATGGAGGCATATACCAAATTATTTTTCTACATTTGTTTTTTCTATGCTTTCCATTTTCATTTTTTATATAAATTAATTTTGGGCTTTTGTAGCCACTCTCTTTTAGAGTTTTATTATAGGAATGGATATACTCAACGAAAATCTTGTCATTTACTGAATTTGTACTAATTCTTTGACTGATAGATAACAGTATATGTTTAATTATAGATGGGGGTGGGGTGATTTGATTTAGGGTGTATATATAAAGGATTGGTGTTGGTTTTTTTATAAGGTGTGTATGTATTTTTATTTATATCTAATGTTATATCCAGGAAGTTCACTTTTTTTAATTTAGTGCTAACCATAATTTTTAAGCCCATGCTTTTAAATTCTTTATATAATACCTTTCTAATTCTATCTATTTTGAAGTTAGTTGAGTTTCTAATAACCATAAGTCCATCGCCTCTGTACAAACCAATGTCAGTTATATTAATATCACGGTGCGCTGTAAGGTGGTATAATATAAAAAGACCTATGAGATTAGAAGACTCAGCTGAGTCTAGTGATCCCATTGTGATGTCAAAGTAGTCATAAGAATTCTTAATCCATTGCTCACCTTTATGTATAAGTACTGATTTTTTTGCATATATAATGATGTTCTTTTCTTCATCTGTAATATCTGTATAGTGGGTGGCAAAGTCCAACGCATTCATAAATAGTTCTTTAGATATTGATTGGTAATAATTATCAATATCAAATTGCATTAGTGTACAATTGTTTTTTTCTTTTATGTAAGTAAACCAGTTTATCACTTCCTTGGTATTAATCTAAAGTTTCAGGCTTATTTTATCTTTAATTTGTTTATTTACCCTTTCAAGGATCATTTTACTAATTTTTCCGATATCCGGTCTTGTAGGATTTATTATCCTTGTAGTGGGATTAGCCTCAAAATCAGGTTTGTGCTCTGTAAATTTACATTGAGCACTATTTTGTAAAAATAAAAATATCTGTAAGAACACTGGATTATATATCTTACTGTTCTTTCTTTTTATTTATATACACACACACACACACACACACACACATATATATATATGTATGAAAGAGGACACTGAGGTCAACACCTAGTGGTTACAGTCTGTTTCATGCTTGAATAGAATCTTCTTGCTTCATTTCTAATATTGACCAATTTTACCCATAAATATTGCCTTCCTTAAAATTATATTTATCATATATATATATATATATATATATATATATATATATATATATATATATATATATATAATGTATTGGAGAACCAGATTATTATTTAAACATATATTGTTAAATATAACAGACAATGAATGCCTATTATTTTTGATCATGAGCCATTCTAAACTCTATATATTTGCTATAGTTCCGGGTGAGCTTTGATCAAAGAACAGCTTAATAAAAAAAATATCCAAATGTTGGACAATTTTTGTCTTTATTTTCACTTGAAATTAAAAGCAAATATAAGGAAATTAGAACAGCTCATGATTAATCATAATAGACATTCATTGTCTGTTATATTTAACAAAATATATATCTATCTATCTATCTCTCTCTCTATATATATATATATATATGTATATATAAATAATTTTTAAGTTTAATTTGTTATTTTTTAAGTAGGAACCAAATTTTATTTTATAAAACTACTTCTTCAGCCTTCTTTTAGTTTCAGTTTAACACCTCATTCTTCATATAAACTTAATTTAATGTTATAAGGTTAATATCCAGGTTAATTTTATAAAAGGTCTTTCCTTTAAGGCTAATACCTTCCACCCTCCCCTTACCACCAAGTCGGGCATTTCGTCTGACTGACACATTGAAATGGATAAATTATGTATCAATATTTCGGCTGCTGTCAAAGTTAAATTTCTAATTCTGACACAAACAGTCTATACACTGGGGATGAATAAGACTGATATACTTCTCGTTGGTTGAAAATAGATCTATACACCCATATGAAGTAATTTGGGATTTTGTTGTGTAATTTATATGCTGGTTTATAATAAATACATTGAGCTCTTTTTGTGGATCAGTTTTAATATTTGATATTACAAGGATCCACTTGGATTATATACCAGTGGATTTATTACCTACAGTGGAGTAATGAATAGTGGCTCAAATTGAGGAATTAGAGAGCTGGGTTCAAGTTCCAGTCAAATCCATTGCATTCACTTACGTGTTAATACCCTTGGGAAAGGTATGAATCCTCTTCTTCTCCCCTCATCTATGGGTAAATAACAGGACAGACCGGGTTCTATAACCTTTGATGGCAACTAGTCTACTGCAGAAAGAAATGGCAACCTACTGCAGGAAGAAATCTTTCTTGTCAGTTATGTATCAAAAGATATATGATCACCTAAGTGTGTATCACGCATGGTACATAAGTTACTGACTATATATATATATATATATATATATATATATATATATGCATGCTTCATTAAAAATGACAGACAAGGTACTATGGTTTTTATTTAATTTTATTTTGTTTGAATGAGAGCTTTCTTTTCTGGACAAAAACTGTGTGTAAAAACTGTCCAAATGTTTTATATTTCTGAGTGCTTTCGGCTATACCTTTAGCCATTATCAAGGATGATTTGATTTTTCAGCTTAATTGGGTGTGTGCATTATGTGTATGTCTTAGTGTGTAGTAGGGATATTTTAATTTCTGAATATAGTTAGCACATTGTGGCTTTGTTCGTAGTTAATAATGTTAAGAGTTGGTTTTTTCTTTTTATTATTAAAGCTTCCATTAGTTTTAATCTTTTTTTACAGGTGGATGCACTAAATATATTTGTGTTTTCTACTAGTATGTTTCTAATGGAGTCTGGTAAGTTTATGTGTGTGTTTAAATATGTTCTGATGGAGCTGTGATCAGATAGCTGTAACGGTAAGGTGGCTGGATAAGCATGCAGTTGTGTAACGGATGTAATTATTTATGAGTCCAGTTTGATCAGGAACACAGTTCCTTAAGGGGCATTTGAACTCATAGATAATGTTGGTTCTTTGCAATTTTGACTTAGTTGGTGTGTTGTATGGTTGTATGTGTATATATATATATATTTATATTATATATATATATATATATAGTTGGTGTGTTTTGTATGTATATATATATATATATATATATATATGTATGTATATATATATATATATATATATATATATATATATATATATATATATACACTCATACTCTTAATGCATATTAGTCTCCCCTATGTTGTAAGAGACCACACCTTCCTCTTGCTCAGTGTTGATACTGCTTTTTCTGTAAAAAAGTAAGTGTAAGTTTTAAATGAGGAGAAATAGTTGCATGGCAAATGGATTAAAAATAAAAAAATGAGAAAATTTTATTTTTAAAGAATTCTTAAATCATATTTTAACTATCAAAAGTATAAAGAAAAAATGGAAATTAATCCAATGTTAGGTTCCAAAAGTAATTCTGTAATATTTGCAGTATTATTCCTCATCATGTGATCTAAGATGAAGAAAAGAAAAAAAATCTCTCTTTTCATTGCTGTCTAAATCTTATAGGATTCTTCTTAGGATTTTGTCAAGAATCTTGAGATATAGAACAGGAACACCAAACTAGATATGGCAGCAATATTCAAAGCAAGGACAAATGATAGATTTATAAATATGCAAGATAGATTCAGGCAAGAAAAATTGTCTACCATAACACAGGTTACCAACTTCCCTAGCTACACATCTAACAATTGATTCAATATAATCACTCCACTTCATGCTAGTGGAAAATGTTGCAAAGTGTTGCTTTTCTGGAGGTTAACAAGTATGCTGAAGTTTCTGTATGATGTGCAAAAGATAGCAGTTTCATTTTGGAGACGTTAAAATTCCCAAGCCATTCCTTGCTCCAGTTAACAACTGATTGGAGGTCATTTTCGAAAGCTGCTGCTAATTTTTCTTTATTAGACATGTCAGACATACTATTAAAACATGAGTAAATTGTTGTGTCATTAGTTTATTGACAATAAAGCATCAATCGATGATGCCCACTGTTTATAGAATAATGGAATGTAGTTGCCAGTTCAACTGGTTTTGAATTCAGAGATATCATTCTATTACTCTTACTGCTAACCAAGGCTAGAAAGCCCAGTCTACCATGCTATTTAACCCTTTATATATATATTTATATCTCTGAATTATATACCTCTATTCCTTGAAGTGATTCACTTTTACAGTATTATTTTCCTCAGGCAGATTGACTTCAGGATATGATAATGTCTTTCATTGTCGAAAAGATCTCTTGCAAGATAATTATTTGAGATACTAATGCACTGGTTTGACTGCTTAGTAACTGAACAAAATATCTGAATACCAATATATCAAAATAGATGTTTATATCTACCTTTGAGCAGAAGGAAACCTTACTTAAATTTTCTGCTTTATTATTAAATACTAGACTTGTTGGCTAACCCTGTTTTGAGCAATACTTTAATTAAATGATGTGTTTAAAAGGGTTCGATTTGGTCTGGTTTACAGTATATCAACCTTTCCTAGGTTATTTATTACCAAATTCTATCATTTTAATAAACTGTAGGTAGACATTGCTTTGGTTTGCTTGAAAGTCAAAATGGTAGACATATTTGCAGGAAATAGATGGCCACTTTTTTTTTTGGTGGGGATTGTGCTGGATACGAAATAATAGTAATTTTCTTTGCCCATGCCCTTCAAATTCAGGCAAGCCATGGAAAAAGATAAAAAGAAATTTGTGAGCCTATGTGAAATTTTCTTTGGATAAATGAAAACTGACTTCACAGAAATTGGCTGGTAGGCTGAGGAAAAGGACAAAAACAAATTTGTAAGCCTATTTGAAATTTTCTTTGGACCAATGAAAACCTTTTTTTCAGAGGAATTAGCCATTAAGCCAAGAAAAAAGAGAGAAAAGAAAATAGTGAGCATATGCGAAATCCTTTTTGATATAAAATTAGAAAAGAAATTAAATCAACAGAAGAGTGTCTGAAGTGAAAAGTTTAATTTCTGTTTACGCATCCAGCATTCAGATTTCCGCCAGTATCAAAATACTCACCAATTATATTATCGCCCTTAACCAAGCACTTGGCATTTCAAAGAATCTGATTTCAATGATCCAAGAAAGCTAAGTATTCCAAACTATCACTCTTTGTCTACTTTTGAATGGATGCAACCATATATTCCTTCTGTAAGCAACGAACTCAGCTTTGTTTTAAACATTTTTTAATATTATTTTCTGTCAGATCATTTAATCTGTTGTATGAACATATCCTCTTCATGATAATTCATTGAAACTATAGAATTTAACAATATCTGATTTCTTTTCCTGAAACAATCAACTGACACTCCTTCAATCATGTAAATTTGTAAATAAATTCCTTATCTTGTTTTGTTAAAAATTACCTGTGTTTCATTGTTATTATCAAAACTCTATTAACCTTCTTGGTGTGGTCAAATCAATTGTTCATTTAAACCCTGAAGTCCCACATCACTATAAGACAGTGATTCTAAACCACTGCAGCAGCACAACTGGTGTTCCTCTGAAGTGTGCCACAAAATATTAAAGAAATCAGGAAAAAACAACACCAGGCACATGTTTCACACTAAATAAGCTGCACAAATAGTTGAATAGAAACATTGAAATAAAGTAAGTTCATATTTGTGTGGGTATTATTTATTTAATCTATAGTTTTATTTCATAACATTTAAATATTTTTTGTAAACATTTCACCCCAAGCAAGGTTGGAGTGCCACTAGCAAGCAAAGAGTTACAGAGAGCAAGGGTAAAGTGTAAAGAGGGGTGTTTGAGGAAAGGATATAGAGAAGGATGGGGATCAGGATGAAGGCATCAGAAGATGTCGATTGACATTACATTGGAATATTTGAAGATTATAACCATCAGGGAAGCCAGATACAAAGAGAATAACATAGGTGCCAAGATGGATCCTTGTCTTTGTCAGGACTGGAAATTACTAGCACTCAAGGGGTTACAGAGAGTGAGAGCAAGAGTAAAGAGGGGTGTTTGAGGAAAGGATATAGAGAAGGAGGGGGATCAGGATCAAGGCATCAGATGATGTCGATTGACATTACATTTGAATATTTGAAGATTATAACCATCAGGGAAGCCAGATAGAAAGAGAATAACATAGGTGCCAAGACGAATCCTTGTCTTAGTCAGGACTGGAAATTACTAGCACACAAGGGGTTACAGAGAGTGAGAGTAAGAGTAAAGAGGGGTGTTTGAGGAAAGGATATAGAGAAGGATGGGGATCAGGATCAAGGCATCAGAAGATGTTGATTGACATTACATTTGAATATTTCAAGATTATAACCATCAGGGAAGCAAGTAAGAAGAAGAGAATTCCACAGATGGGAAGTGCGAGAGAAGAAGCTGTTGGAGTAGAGAAGGCAGTTTAGCATTTATCTGTTTTGACAGTGGAAGGGTGAGACTGAGATGCCAACCTAGTAGCATGCTTAAATTCATGCAGTTAGGGTACTAGTAAAAGTAGCTTGTCAGAGCAGTTGCCATGAAAATATTTGTAGAAAAGACAGAGGGAAGCCACATCATGTTTGTGAGAAAGTGATTGTAGATGAGATACCAGATTAGGACCTATCACATTGCATATCTATCTCTGGATTTTGTCTAGGACCTTGAGATGAACAGCGGGGACACTAGACCATATATGGCAACAGTATTCAATGCAAGGATGAATGGTAGACTTGTAGATTTGAAGGATGGACTCATGCGAGAAAAATCTTCTAGCATGACACAATGAACCAACTTTCCTTGTGGTAGATGAACCTATTGATTCAGTGTAGTTGTTCCATCTCAGGTCAGTAGAAAAAGTGAGACCAAGAAGGTGCAGAGAGACGCTCTTGTGGAGTTGGGTATCAGCCATTCTGATAGGAGGCAGGGAGTGTTCTGAGTAAATGAGAGCAGTTTTGCTTTGGAGACATTTACAAGCCATTTTCTGCTCCAGTTAAGCACAGATTGGAGGTCGTTTTCGAGACTGGCGGCTAGGTTAGCTTTGTCAGTGATGCCATATTTACTATTGAGACAGAAGTAAATATTAATGTCATCTGCGTAGATGCCTACTTTGGAAATGTATACCCTTTAAAAGTTTTTTTTTTTTGATATTTTCAAGGTGGGCTGTTGAGAAACTGGCAGTGCATAGGGATACATTCAGTATATTCTTGACCCCAGCCAACAGAATATGCAGGTATAAATTATTCTGATATCTTACAGTACTTCAGGTTTGGGTGCATGGCTAAATGGTTAGAACATTAGTATTCTAACTCTGAGGACTGGGTTTGAATCTCACTTTGGTCATTTGTCAGGAAGTTGAAAATATCATCTTGGAGAATGGATGCATGGATGGTGTAATGGACTGCAGCTTAAAATGAGAAGTAAGAGAGCTGAGTTCCAATTCAAGTTGGGTTCTTTACATTCACTTACATGCCAATACCCTTGGGAAAGGTATGAATCCATTAAATCATGTTGAAGGAGGCACAGTAGAGTAATGGATTCATATTGAGGAATTGAGAGCCGAGTTCAAATTCCATTTATTCATGCTAATACCCTTGCTGAATCCACTAAATCACTGAAGGAGGCACAGTTTGCTGAGTACAAGACCTCATATTGAGGAATGGAGAACAGTTCAAATTCCATTTGAATCCATTACATTCACTTACATGCCAATACCCTTGGGAAAGGTATGAATCCACTAAATCATGTTGAAGGAGGCATAAAGTAATGATAGTGGCTCATATTGAGGAATGGAGAGCCGAGTTCAAATTCCATTTGAATCCATTACAACTTACATGCAATACCCTTTGGGAAAGGTATGAATCCACTAAATACAGTAGAGTAATGGATAGTGGCTCATATTGAGGAATTGAGAGCCGAGTTCAAATTCCTCAATGAATCCACTAAATCATGTTGAAGGGAGTGCAAGTAGAGTAATGGATTGGCTCATATTGAGGAATTGGAGAGCTGAGTTCAAATTGAATCCATTACATTCACTTACATGCCAATACCCTTGGGAGTTAAAGAATCCACTAAATCATGTTGAAGGAGGCACAGTAGAGTAATGGATAGTCACATATTGAGGAATTTGGTTCAAATTCCATTTGAATCCAACATTCACTTACATGCCAATACCCTTGATGAATCCACTAAATCATGTTGAAGGAGCACAGTGAGTAATGGATAGTGGCTCATATTGAAATGGAGAGCTGGTTCAAATTCATTTGAAATTACATTCACTTGTACTACATATGATCCACTAAAAATGTTGAAGGAGGCAAGTAGAGTAATGGATAGCTCATATTCTAATTGGAGAGTTGGGTTCAAATTCCATTCATCATTACATTAATACATTTGGGAAAGGTATGAATCCACTAAATCATGTTGAAGGAGGCAATGGAGTAATGGATAGTGGCTCATATTGGAATCCATTACATTCACTTACATGCCAATACCCTTGGGAAAGGTATGAATCCACTAAATCATGTTGAAGGAGGCACAGTAGAGTAATGGATAGTGGCTCATATTGAGGAATTGGAGAGCCGAGTTCAAATTCCATTTGAATCCATTACATTCACTTACATGCTAATACCCTTGGGAAAGGTATGAATCCACTAAATCATGTTGAAGGAGGCACAGAGTAATGGATAGTGGCTCATATTGAGGAATTGAGAGCTGAGTTCAAAATTTCATACATTCACTTACATGCCAATACCCTTGGGAAAGGTATGAATCCACTAAAATCATGTTGAAGGAGGCACAGTAGAGTAATGGATAGTGGCTCATATTGAGGAATTGGAGCCGAGTTCAAATTCCATTTGAAATTACCACTTACATGCCAATACCCTTTGGGAAAGGTATGAATCCACTAAATCATGTTGAAGGAGGCACAGTAGAGTAATGGATAGTGGCTCATATTGAGGAATTGAGAGAGAGTTCAATTCCATTTGAATTACATGCATGTTGAAGGAGGCACAGTAGAGTAATGGATAGTGGCTCATATTGAGGAATTGGAGAGCCGAGTTCAAATTCCATTTGAATCCATTACATTCACTTACATGCCAATACCCTTGGGAAAGGTATGAATCCACTAAATCATGTTGAAGGAGGCACAGTGTAAATCATATTGAGGAATTGGAGAGCCGAGTTCAAATTCCATTTGAATCCATTACATTCACTTACATGCCAATACCCTTGGGAAAGGTATGAATCCACTAAATCATGTTGAAGGAGGCACAGTAGAGTAATGGATAGTGGCTCATATTGAGGAATTGGAGAGCCGAGTTCAAATTCCATTTGAATCCATTACAACATGCCAATACCCTTGGGAAAGGTATGAATCCACTAAATCATGTTGAAGGAGGCACAGTAGAGTAATGGATAGTGGCTCATATTGAGGAATTGGAGAGCCGAGTTCAAATTCCATTTGAATCCATTACATTCACTTACATGCCAATACCCTTGGGAAAGGTATGAATCCACTAAATCATGTTGAAGGAGGCACAGTAGAGTAATGGATATGGCCATATTGAGGAATTGGAGAGCCGAGTTCAAATTCATTTGAATCCATTACATTCCTTACGCTAATACCCTTGGGAAAGGTATGAATCCACTAAATCATGTTGAAGGAGGCACAAGAGTAATGGATAGTGGCTCATATTGAGGAATTGAGAGCCGAGTTCAAATTCCATTTGAATCCATTACATTCACTTACATGCTAATACCCTTGGGAAAGGTATGAAACTAAATCTGCACTGATATGATATCATGTTTGGAAAGGTATGAATCCACTAAAATCATGTTGAAGGAGGAAAATTCCATTTGAGGAATTCCATTACATTTCACTTACATTACAATACCCTTGGGAAAGGTATGAATCCACTAAATCATGTTGAAGGAGGCACAGTAGAGTAATGGATAGTGGCATATTGAGGAATTGAGAGCCGAGTTCAAATTCCATTTGAATCCATACATTGTATCTTACATGGCAATAACTTTTTTGGGAAAGGTATGAATCCACTAAATCATGTTGAAAGGCATTGTAGAGTAATCAGTGGCTCATATTGAGGAATTGAGAGCTGAGTTCAAATTCCATTTGAATCCATTACATTCAATGCCAATACCCTTGGGAAAGGGTCCATGTTGAAGGAGGCACTAATGGATGGGTGAGGAATTGATTGGGAATACCAGGTGCTGTAAATCATGTTTTGTGGATAGTGGTGGATGGTGTGCTAATAATAGATAGCCTGGATGGCTCATGGCACATAACTGACTGACATTGATCTCATATGAACAACATCAAACCTGGTGTACCTAGATGGGTTGATTGAGGAAAAGGTGCTGTAAGTTTTGCATGTGTGGATGGTGTTAATAGATATTGATTTTGCATTGGAAATCCATTCCAGTAGGATTTGTTACATTCACTGATATGAAAATGCTATTGGGAAAGTTTGGAATCCATCTTCACCTGGGGCGGGGGGGTGGGAAGATTGTTCTAGTTCTGCTGCCCATGACTGGGGATATCTCGTCTAGTTCTTATTTTAGTACTGCTCAGTTTCCACTGAGTCTAAGTACACTACCTGGCTCAGGGATTGAACTCACATTTACTATATCATCAAATTCATGATCCAATTCTTTAATCCACTAGGCTATTCTACTGTTATAACAACAACAAAGATGAGGACAATAGTCTACATGTAAATAGCATAGTCTTCATCCCAAAAATTTCAATACAAATCAAATAAGTTTTCTTGTAGAGACAATACCATTATGCGGCATTGTTGAAAATTATCTGAAAGTGACATTGGGTTGATTCTAATCTCGTTAGTGAATATAGGAAATGATGCAATTTCCCCATCAAGGAAGGTTTGAGAAAAATCAGATCAACTTTGGCACAATTCTTAATATAGAAAAAATGTCTACACACGTTTTCCAAAAAATAAAACACTCAACCACATTTTTTAACCAAACTGGGTGTACAAAAAATACACAGTCACTTCGTAAGAAATTTGTGAAGCTAACACATGTGTGTGCAAACCCATCAGAACAATATAAAAAATGACAATATTTTCAAACTACCTCAGAACAGTTCACTTGCTTGGCAAGATGAATACTTAGAAAATAACAATAATAACTTCTTTCACCATTCCTGCAAATTCGAGAAAACAATTTTCACAAGCCAGTGTAAAATTATTTTCTAATCAATGAAAACCTTTTATTCAAAAAGTTCACACCTCTAGGTGAAATTAGATTTTGAATTCCCCTTGGATATAAAATCAAAAGAACCTGAATTTTTTGTATCCTCTGCAAATTTTACAAATGCATAAATGTACTGTTAGGGGACAGGAAGATTGTGCAACAGCAAATGGAGTTAACCTAACTTGAAAGTGAGTATTTAAAAATTTTGTTTTTTATCAGGATTCAAAATGACTAATGATAAGTAAGCTTGTTACATTTCAAGCTGCAAAGCAAATGGATCTGAACAGGTGTAAATGGCCAAAGATTGATGCTTAGATAAATATAGGTGTACATTTGGAGAAAAGTAAGGAAATAAACAGAAATTACAAGAGATTGTTATGAAGGGACTAAAGACATATGGAAAGAGTGAAACAGATAGATCAGAACAGACTGGGATAGATAGATAGATAGATAGATAGATAGATAGATATGAACAGAATTAGAGAGAGACATGAATAGACTAAGCTGGATAGATAGATAGATAGATAGATAGATAGATAGATAGATAGATAGATAGATAGATATGAATAGGCTACAAATTGATATGAATAGACTGAAATAGACAGATAGACATTAGATATGAACAAACTGAGATAGATAGGCAGGTAGATATGAACAGATTGAGATAGATAGATAGATAGATAGATAGATATGAACAGATTGAGATGGATAGATGGATATGAATAGATTAGAAATAGATATGAATTGACTGAAATAGATAGATAGGTAGATAGATAGATAGATATGAACAGAATGATATATATATATATATATGAAGAAAAATTTGGAAAAAACAACAAACCAAAAATCCTTAAATGCAATTATGTTGTTTAAAATGAATGAAATGTCGACGTCTAACGTTTCGGTTTAATAAACCTTCTTCAAGACAATATTCATTAAAATACAATTCAGTTCAATTTGACAAAGACGATGGACATAAAAAACAAGTCTTATCCAAAACAGATAACTGAAAATTTTTAAAATGATCAGCTTTCCGTTTAGCATGGTCACGTTGTCGTCACATGGGCGACGCTTTCAAAACGGATTTAAGGATTTTTGGTTTGTTTTTTCCAAATTTTTCTTCCTTCTGTCAGATCTATATCCATTTACATTTGCTTACATATATATATATATATATATATATATATATTTGAACAGACTGGGATAGAGACAGACATGAATAGACTAAGCTGGATAGATAGATAGATAGATAGATAGATAGATAGATAGATAGATAGATAGATAGATAGATAGATACAAATAGACTAGAAATCGATATGAATAGACTGAAATAGACAGATAGATATAAACAGAGATAGATAGGTAGATAGATATGAAAAGATTGAGATAGGTAGATAGATATGAACAGATTTAGATAGATAGATAGATAGATAGATAGATAGATAGATATGAACAGATTGAGATAGATATAGATATATATGAATAGATTAGAAATAGATATGAATTGACTGAAATTGATAGATAGATAGATAGATAGATAGATAGATAGATAGATAGATAGATAGATAGATAGATATGAATAGACCAGCAAAGATCATATGATGGAGGTACCATCTTAGGTAAAAGCAAAAGAAGCAGACAGAGGAAAATAATGGTCTGTTAATGTCACTGAGTGGACTGGCAGATTATTTGCAGAGATTCAGTCATTGAAATGCTTGTGTTTAAACAAAGATAAAAGATAGTATTTTCAAAGCTGGTGTTATTAAATAATCAAATGCCTTGACATCACTTGAACTTTTATACAGCCTGGCCCTTGTTAGAATAGAAGTGGTGGGAGGTGACATCACAGTAGTAGCAAGAGTAGTCTTCATAGAGTGAGTAACATCAAGGTCAATTTGTAGAGTCATTGAAGTTGTGAATGAAACATGAGACAAAACAGAAATTAAAGTTCATTTTTTTCTTTCTTTTTATTTTATTTTTTAAAAATTTTCAACCGGATACATTCATAGAAAACAAGTGGTGTCTAGTCAAAAATGACCTTCCTTACATGAGAACTTTTAACAACTAAGAAAACTATAATTTGCATATATAACATACTTCCAAGGTAGGCAGTTTCTCTCCACTTTGGAATGCTGGTGCAATACTTGAAGCAACGGAAATGTGCTTCTACAGAAGGATGCTGAGAATACCATGAACTGAACATTTGAGCAATGACAAAGTTCTAGAGACAATGGCAATGAAAAGGACACTTATACTTAACATCAGGAAGAGTCAGTTGAAGTTTCTGGAGCACATAATCAGGAAGGAGGGCTTGGAAAATTTGATATCTACAGGACATTGAAGATAACAGGGCCATAGAAAAGCAATGCTCAACTTACCTAGCAAGCTTGAGTCAGTGGATGGTGGAGCAAGGTTTAGGAGGGATAACATAAAGACAAAATTTATTAAGTGCTACAAAGAACAGGAAATTGTGGAGAGCCATGATCACCTACATCAGTTATTTTTACTGTAAAGTACCATGACCTTGAGGCATTGATTAAACCATAAACACACTTGGTAAGCTTCCAAAGTTTACCTCTGTCATTGACAGCTTCAGGTGGTGGCAACAAATAAACAGGTCTGTCCATTTTTATGCCTTTATGTCTAGAGAATTGTAAGACCAACTTTTGAGACTATCACAGCCAAATCAAACCTTAAATCCTTCCTTGGAGCATGTGGGAGAGTCAGATCTAATGGATCCTGTGTCTCTGTCCTGAAATCCTCTAGCAACAAGCCTGACCTTAACAGAATTATTGCCTTGTGCAGTTTTTTCTGTGCACACCCATCGTGTGGTGACTCTACTCTGCCCCATGTCAGGAACAACTGTATAAATTTTATTCTTTAGCCAATTAGATAATTCCTCCTGTTTTGTCTGCTCAACACAAGGATCAGATGTAGATAATATAAGAGTTTCTGCTGAATCTGTTGAATCCATTTCTGGAACAGATATCCAAGAAGTAACAGCATTTTCAAAATCAAGGCAAAAAGGTCTGTTACCCTCTTGAATGACATTCATGAAATATTTATTGGAACCGGTGGTTTTTCTAGCTCTACTGATTATTCTCGGGTTATCCAGTTCAGTTTGGTCAGTCATTTGACAATTCACTACTTGCCCTGGTTTAGGTAGATTCACCTGTTTTACTGGTTTCACAACTTTCTGGTAATGCTTCATTTGTCGGGGGGACTAATATCTACATTGTTACCAGACTCTTCTGGCATTAGATATTCTTCCTCTATGTCATCCCGAGTTGGGCTGTCTGTAACATTTCCATGTACCACCTCTGGATTTCCAACAGTGTCTGAATCACTGTTAATTACCGGCTGTTCAATCTGATTGGAGTGGTGCATTAACCGACGGGGACGTACTCTTACATATGTTCCTCCATGTTTTACTAGAACCTGCTTAGCCTCCCATCCAATAACTGTTTCTGGGCTCATCCATTTTTCTGATTCATTTCTCTTGAAATATACTAGATCATCATTGGTATATTTCTGTGGAAATGCTGATTGTATTTGATGTCGCAGGGTTCTTCTTATTTTTGCAAAAGACTCACTTTCAACAAATGATCTTCTAGCAGCATGCATTGCATTTAGATTGTTGGCAACTATCTCACTTGTGAATATCCCTTCCAGAGTGGGTGGTCTATTATTTAATAGTGTAGCAATGTTTGGGTTCCTACCTAACACCAATTGATTTGGACTGTATCCATTCACATTGTGCAATGCATTCTTTGCACTAACGGCCCACCCAAGAGCCACCTCAAAATGACACTTAACATGAGCCAATGTCTTAATTACCATATCTCCTAGAACAGGATTATGATGCTCACATAACCCATTACTCCAGGGAGATTGAGCAGCAGTTGTTCTTACAACCACATTTAGATTTTGAGCCATGTCTCAAAATTCTTGGTTATCAAACTCTTTTCCATTGTCTGATAGAAAAAAGTCTGGTATTTCAAAATAAGAAATCCAATATTTAAAAATGCATTTAATAATGGAAGAGCTTTCTTTGTTATGGATTTCAGCCACAACATTATACCTAGTGTCATGATCGATCATATGGAGCACCTTGTGACCTTGAATATCTTTAATATCCATCACAACCTGCTCATTGAACCGTGTGGCTAATGAGAATCCGACAATAGGTCTTGGCTTTGCTTTTTGTAAGTAAAGCAAATGTCACATGTTGATGGAAACTGATCCAGGATTTTAAGGCTTTCTCTGTCTATCGTTTTCATTGGAGAGGTTAGCACTCTTCAGGGCTCAATAGGCCAAAACTGGTTCTGGCAGACATATTTTGAATTCCTTCAACTTGGGTTAAATTCTATAAGGTAGTCATTTATGGGGATATCTTCGGGTGTAGCACAGCTTTCAAATGACTCATATGCCATTAAAGCAGCCAAGTTTGTTTCAACTCTGAACAAATTATTCAGCTTGGCATAGAGGGTTGTCAGACCATCCCCCTGGTTGAAGACTTCGGGATCCATTTCAAGGATAGCCTCACATGCTTTTCCAGTTAAGGACAAAAATACAGTTGGAGCTCTTTTTGTCTTTTCTAGACTGGTAGCCATCTCCCAGATTTTTTTCCTCCAGGAATCATACTTTCCTGGGTTCAAGACAGGTGGAGTAAGTGTTTTTGAAGCCATATTTTTTTTGGAAATATGCTCTGCTACCAAATCTGTGAAATGAGCACTGACACAGAATTAATCCAATAGCTCAGACCATTAGTACCTCCCCAAGCAAATGACTTTTTTTTTACCACTGAACAAATTTGTGTGTGTCTTAAGTAGTGCCTGCTACAATCCCAAGCCTGTCCCTGATTGGCTGAAACAGTCTTATTTAAATTAAACCAACCTACAATTTTTGATGAGAAGGTCTTGGGGTTCTGATATAATGTAATATGCATACACCTGAGTTCCCCCTCACTGGAGTATGATTGGCTGGTGTCCGTCATAAATACAGACAGATGTGTAGGTACGACAGGGTTTAAGTCTATGATGATGCCCATTGGATTACGCCATTGGCTATCCTATTGGTCTACATCTATTACCTGTGACTACGATGAGTACCTGTCGATTACTGCTATTGTGTACTACTTGGTTACAGTAGCCAAAACCACTTAGCTACTTCGATCAAATATATCCCTTTCCGGGGCATATCAGGTTCAATTCCTGATAAGTCCCAAACTAACAGTATTGATTGCCATTTTGTTATAAAACTGTGTTGTTGGTAATTTTAAAGGTTTTTAAAAAAATATATTGCTGGTATTTTTGCTATAAAAATGTATTTTAAACTATCATAGGGTTTTAATTTTTGTTTGATTGTTCGCTATTTGCCCATAGCTGGGAACCTGACAGATGCTATCGCCAAAGAGGAGAGCTTATTAGAACAACTGCTATGAAAATATTTATAGAAAAGATAGAGATGCCAGATCAAGACCAATAACATTACAGACTCTTTTGGGATTTTGTCAAGAATCTCAATAATGTGCAATTACATTTCAGTTTTTAAATTGTTGTTTTGTTTTGATTACACATGTAGATGTTATGTGTATATCCTCTGGCATTGGTATTTATATTTACTTCTTGAACAATTTACATAATTTAAGTACATATTAAAAATAGGGGTTATTAGTGTGTTTTAATAGCATATCAACCTGTATGGGTTATTTAATGCTGAAATGTAAATGAAAATTCAAACTTCATAATCAATTCAAGAGAATAACATTGTTTCATGATTAAATTATAATTACTTAGCTGTATGTTTTTTTCCAAAATAATCTTACAAAATCAAACAAGCAGTGAAAAATTGTTTCTCTTTACAAGAAATGAGATTAATCGGAGCAAATTTGTTTTGTTTTAAATTCTTTTGAAAATGTATACCATGTCTTCAATTTTATTATAAATTGTAATGTTGCTAATTTTACTATAAAAATATATTATTGTTCATTTTTCTATAAAATGTGTCATCAATCATTTTGCTTTAAAAATGTATTGTGGATAATTTTTTTTAATAAAAAAACTACAATATTTCATGGTAAATACAAGGTGCAATGGGTAAATTGTTGCAATTTTTAATTTTGCACATGCATTCTGTTTGGATTTGATTTTGTCAAATGCACAGTATAGTAGGGTCAGTTGGGCACCACCTGTGAGAAAAAGAGCACCATGATGCAATTCACTCCACCAGGAATTTGTAAATGGCATGCTGTACTGCTTGGCATTCATACTGGAAGCTCCAATAGGAACATTTCAGAGTGTTTAGCTGTCAGTCTGAGGACAGTGCAGAGGATTCAGAAAGGGATGGATGAGTCTAATGATGAGTACAAAGGTGTTTGGAGTGATTACTAGTGATGGCAATGTTTGACCTTCATTCATCTTCCTGCAGGGCCTCAGACTCAACATGGAGGCCAACATCAAGTACCTTGAGGAGGTAGTGCTGCTCTAGATCATGAGGGTGCTTGCTGGACGACCCTATATCTGGCAACAGGACTCTGCACCATGTCACACAAGAACTCAGTCATTGCTGATAGACAATTTCTGCAACAATATGAATGCTAAGCAGTACAGCATGCCATTTCCAAATTTCTGGTGAAATTGGGTAGATGGAACTATTTAAGAGCAATTGATGATTGTCCTAGGAAGAATTCACAAGTCATTGTGTCTGAGGGTTTGAGCATAATGACTCGGTTCAGATTGTTGATCACACCAAATAATGTGCTCTCTCTAAATCAGTAACTAAGGTCCATTCAGCATAGTTGCAGTATAATCCACAGGTGGGCTCTATGGGTGTTGGATAAACACAAGTATGTCTGAGCAATACGTCTGCAACAGGGATTGACTAGCAGCTTTAGAAGACAGGCATACTCGAATACATGCGGTCAGCCAAGAACAATAATATTTAATATAATAATAATAAAACTGAGAAAATATGTGAAAATTACAAGTATTGTACATGTTTTTTTCAGGGCAGCAGAACTCCTGTCAAAATGTGTTCAACAGATAACTAAGGCTATAATCTAAATAAATAAATGGCATCTTGTGAGTGTCCTTCTGCGTGTTTGAAACTCCTTTTAACTCAGGCCAAACTTGATCTACATAGACATATTCTGCCTTTGTGGAATCAGGGTGATCCTGGGATTGAAAATTTGCTCTTCACCTTGTGCTTGAACATCCAGCATTGGGGTTTGTGTTTGAATGAGGGGAGAACAGTTAAAAATTCAAATTTTAAAATAACTGAAAAAAGTTAGCGATTTTAAAAGATTTTAATTTATATTGAATTTAAAGTAACACAAAACTTTGTGACAGTATTTACATTAGTCGGACTATTGTCCTCATCTTTGTCGCCATATTTGTCACAATGTTTCGGCTGTTGTATGCTCCGGCCTTCTTCAGGTGGTTGCAATTTCGAACTGAACCCTTTATTACGATCACTCGGGTAGACTGTTCTAGTTCCATGTGCCATGTTTGATGGATGTCAGTTATCAGTTATCTCCTGCTAATTTTCCCTCTGAAAGTTCTCCACTGCCTTAACCAGGTATTGAACTCACCTTCTTTGGGTCTGTCACCGGATCTAACCAACACCTTTATCCACTGTGCCATGTGTCCTTGAGGACACATGGCACAGTGGCACCTGAAGAAGGCCGGAGCATACAACGGCCGAAACGTTGTGACAAATATGGCGACAAAGATGAGGACAATAGTCTGACTAATGTAAATACTGTACATAATACCTCATCTCAGAAATATAGACAGATCAAAACTTTGTGAATTTAAAATTTTTTGTTGTAAATTCAGTTTAAAATATTTCCAAAACTTTGTTAATTGAAGGAATCAAATTTATTTCTTCAAAATGCCAAGAAATCAGAATTAAAGTGAGAGATTTCATAATTTGTGATTTTGAAGTTTCACAGAGTTTGTGATTTGAAGAACTTAATTTTCAGTTTGAATTGGAATTTTGGCCCAAATCGGTCCAAATCAGGGTTTCAGCCCAAATTGGTCTTTTGGTTGGATTGGATTTAAAGCTCAAATCAGAGTTAAAGTGAAGTTTTGAAATTTCATGAAGTTATTTTTTCAAAATTATCATTGCTGTTTTCTAAGCTGGATCCCTTTAGTTTTGGGGTGGAGGTCCAATTAGCCTTCTGCAAGGTCTAGCTTAAAAGCTTGCACAGAGTGTGGCTTTTAAGAGATTTATCTGGTTAGCAGGCTTAAGAGCTTCAGGATTTTTATAATTAAAGAAATTAACATTGATTAATCAAACATCTAGCCTGGATGAGCATTTTGATGTAAAAATCTTGAGTCAGCTAACCAGCTAAGTCATTGAATTTTTTTCAATTTACTGAATAATTAATAATAATATATAATATATAATAAACATATAATAAATAATATCTTATATAAAATGATATTATAATATAAACAACATTATATGATAATTTATTTTGATCATTTAAAATTGTTTTGAATTTTTTTCTATTTCATTGTACTTAATAACCTCAGGTGGAAGCTAACTATTGATTTTAATATTTTTTTTGTTGCATCCAGATACAATTTTTCAATCTCACCCTTGCCAATATTCTCATTAAACAACCAAATGTATTTGCTGTAAAGCATCATGGGATAGCTTCTTTTTCACTCCACTTCCTCTTTAAATAAAAAGAAAAACAAAACAAAAATCTTTTTGTTCTTTTTTTTCTTAGTTTATTTTTCTTCTTTTTCTCTTCAATGCAGAAAGGAACAAATATTGATCGAAAGCTTTCAGCTGCCAACGTTTCCAGCTTAAAATGAGCCTGATATTATTCATTCATTTTCATTTTCTTTTAATTATTTTCATTTTATACCCATAAGCAAATGGACAATTACTTTTTTTTACTAAATTTTATCTTTGCCAATTCCTCATTCCAAAAATAAATCAACAAAATAAAATTTTATGGTGAGTTATTCTCCTTCAGGTTTCTTTAAGAAAAAGTAAAGTAGAAAGAAAAACAAAAGATCTTATTCCCTTATTTTGACAAATTCACTTACTCAAAATGTGATGATGAATATGCTAAGCTATTTTAATAAAATGCATATGAGCAATTGATTGATTGATTCATTCATTTTCTGAAGATTATCATTCCCTTGCAGGTTATTTAAGGCCAGAAAATATTTTTAGATTGTATGAATTCTTTTTGGAGATAATAATGACAAGCCTTACTAATTAACCCATAGCTGGAGGGGAGAAGAGGTGGATTCATACCTAATAAGAATTTGATAAACAAACAAGAAATAATGTGGACATAAAGTGGGAGGTCAATTCTATATTAGAATCTATATATAAACTGATCTATCACTTTGTGGCCATGTTAGTTTCTATATATTTATATTCCAGAGAATATAAATAAATCCAAAAGATATGTCTGGGTAGATGATCCTCCATTTTATGAACATTTAACTGATTAATCTTACTAATTAACCCATAGTTAGGGGGAGAAAAAGCAAATTTCTATCTTTCCCAAAGATATTTGCACATAAGTCATTTTACAGTTGATATGGCTAGTATTTACCAAACCTCCCCACAAGGCAAGATGTGGAACAAGGCCGGTTTTTATGTGGGGCAAATCCAAGCCTGTAGCCTCAGGCAAAAATTCCCATTAGACACCACATAAACATGGTTAGGCTTGTTTACCTCCCCAGATGAGACTCTGCATGTAGGCATAGCCTTGTCTGGCTTCCTCTCTGACTTCAGGCAGAGAGTTTGACAAATCTGTCGCAAACCTGACAGTGAACTGCCTGGTTCTAAATGGCGTCTTTGAAGTTGATATGGCTAGATCTAACTGTAAGTTCTATGCTAACAGTTTATTCTCCTGCACTTCTCACTTGTGGAACTCTCTTCTGGCTTCTTGCTTCCCAGTTAACTTTTATCTTTAAAAATTTAAATGCAATGTCAATCATTATCTTCTGTCTTCTTGTTCTTTTATTGTTATCGCTTCTTAATAGTATTTTTTTCTCATATTCTCTAACTCAGTAACCCCTTGCATCTTAGTGGCTTGACTGCCTTGCTTCAGCGGGGGAGGGGGATAATTAAAAAAGAAAAATATATCCTATACATCCTCATAATATTCACTTTTTACTTCCCCCTCCTTTACAGCAATCTCATTTGCTAACCCTCTACCTTGAGAGGCCCTTGGGCCTTGTATAGGGTGAACTATAGTTAAAAAAAAATGAGACTTTTCCTTTTTTGTGCCAGTGTTTGTGCCCACATTGTTTTACCTTTTTTAGATTCTATGTGTAGATGTCTCTTTAAAACTGCTCTCAATTAATCACCACAGAGTTCCTTCCCTTCCCTCCATTAGAATGTCTGATGCTCAACTCCTCAAGAGCATCTCTCTGCAGCTGCTCAGTCTCACGTTGATGACTGACTTGAGATGGAACAAATACATTGAGTCAATTGCTTCATCCACCACAAGAAAAGTTGGCTCCCTGTGCCGCACCAGGAAATTTTTCTCCCGGAATCGATCCTCCAGATCTACAAATCAACCATTCACCCTTGCATGGAGTATTGCTGCCATATATGGTCTGGAGCCCCTCCTCTTCTGTTTGTCTCGGGGTTCTTGATAGGCTCCAGAGGTGGATATGCAATATAATTGGCCTTGCTCTGGCATCTCATCTACAGTCACTTTCTCACAGACATGTCATCGCCTCTCTCTGTCTGTTTTACAAATACTTTCATGGCAATTGCTCCGAGGAGCTGCATTCGCTGGTTCCCAGACTTCATGAGTTCAAGTGCACTATGAGGCTGGCATCCCGCTCTCACCCCTTCACTGTCAAAACTCCTAAATGTAGTTGTCTCTTCTACTCCAATAGCTTCATGTCTCGCACCTCTCACCTGTGGAACTCCCTTCCCTATTCCAGTTTCCCTGAGAGCTATAATCTCCAGCTATTCAAATGTAATGTCAATCGACATCTCCAGTTGCCTTGATCTATCCACTATCCTTCTCCTCATCCTTTCCTCTATCACTCCTATCTGATCTTGCTCCAAATTTTCTGTAACCCCTTGCGTCCTAGTGGCTTCCCGCCTTGCTTGGGGTGAAATGCTTAAAAAAAAAGAAAAAAAGACTTTTGTCTAAGATATTTTGTTCATAATGGCATTATTTAAACTACCATTGTTTTTACCTTATTCTTACTATATCTACCAGTAACCAGAAGATGGTGACTTAGTCATTTTGCTGGTGTTCAAACTACATCTGAGGCATATTAAGGCATCAATTTAAAAAAAAAAATAGTGGATATAACAAACTGAAACTGTAACTCAATTCTCCAATTAACATTACACCACCAGCAAACCCAAGCTTACAACACCTGGTATTCCCAAGCGGTCATCCATCTAAGTTAATCAGATTCAACATTGCTTAACTTTGGTGATCATATAGAAACCGGTGTTTCAACATTATGAGGCTGTAAACTTTATGAGAGATTGATAAATGTTCATTGATTTTTCTTTTAATGACATAGTGGAAATAATGATACAACACTTCACAAATATTGCTTGCAAATTTCAAATATTATCATGTTGTAATATCATATCATATCATATCATATCATATATCATATATCAAATCATATCATATATCAAATCATATCATATCATATCAAATATCAAATCATATCATATATCAAATCATATCATATCTGTTATGGTCCGGTTCCTTGTACCACGGTGATAGTCCAAGATAGAACCAATCTATCAAACCAAAGAAAATCTCAAATATAGATATGGAATAACACAGATATATTACAAACAGGAATATATACAGAGAAGTAGACAGTGTTAGTACGATCAATCAGGTTTAGTAGTAATTGTCTGAACACGACTCTGTTTTGGACTGCCTCTGACTCGACTGACTGACTCGTTCGCTCTGACTGACAGACTACTGACGGACTTCACTTCAGTCTTCAGACTGAACTCTATGCTTCCTCTTGAGATGCAGTATTTATTACGTATGGGATAGTCCATTATGTTATTATGGGTAAGGTCCTATAACAATATCATATCATATCAAATCATATCATATATCAAATCAAATCATATATATCAAATCATATCATATATCATATCATATCAAATCCTATCATATCATATCATATCATATCATATCAAATCATATCATATATCATATCATATCATATCATGCACTACAAGCACATGAATAAGCAACCAACTTTTCTATGCACAAAAAAAACTTTGAGCTAAGTACCATGAATATGCAAATTTTGAAGTCACAAAAAAATTTCTTGGGTGAAAATAAGAGACACATAAATCGTAGAGCTGAATTCTAATTCCATTCAGGTTAGCTATATTCACTTATGTGCAAATATACTCTTGAGAGAAGTATGAATTCATCTCTTTCCCCACCACCAGCTATGAGTTAATTTAGAGAACTTTTATCAAAAGAAATAAAATATTCTCATGCCATAAAAATGTTTTAAATAACCTGCAAAAGGTAAAAACAAATCAATCAAAAAAAAAAACAAAAAAAAATAGGTCTTCTCAGGTACTGAATTCAAAGTTGTTCTTCTTCTGGACTAATGACCAACCAAGGCTAAAGAGTCGAGCCTGCACTACTATTTAACCTAGCTAGGGGATGACAGAGATGGATTCATAACTTTCTCAAAGATATTTGTGCATAAGTCAGCATAAAAAACTTGACTAGAATTTAAACACAGCTTTCCAATTTCTAATTTCAAGTTGCTATCCATTACACCACCCACACATCCTCTCTCTCTCTCTCTCTCTCTCTCTCTTTCTCTCTCAATATATATATTTTTAATATTTTATATTACTAGGATCCACTTGGATTATATACCAATGCATTTATTAGTTTTATTATATATATATATATATATATATATATATATATATATATATATATAGGGAGTAACAAATTGTCAAAATCATGTTACAGTGTAATTGCCCATCCCACAAAATGTTTAATATTGAAAAAAAAACACTAAACTAATTGAGTTTTTTTTTTCCCGGTTTTCAGATAACATGTTTAGTTGTCTTGACACCATTTGTCATAAGAATTTGTCATAGAAAAAGAACAGGTTAAAATCATTTTGTGTCAGTCCCACTGTCTTTCCAACTGAACAATGATGAGAGGAAAAAGATAATTTAAGCTTTCAATAATGGTACCAACATTCATAATCTGGCTTCCATCTACAAAGTCCATTCAACAGCCATCAAGAGAATGGTAAATTTTTAAAAAACATGAAACAGTTGAGAGGAAAACTGGTCCCAGCAGGAAGAGGGATCATTATTTCAATTTAGAGCTAAAGAGATCAATTAGAAAAGTCTAACTCAATACACAAGATATTTGGCATGTGAGAGAGGAGTTTCAGCTATGACAATCCAAAGAGCAGGGAAAAAATGAAAATGAAAATAAAATCATATGTGAAACCTCTGAGGCACCTAAGACAGAAAGTTAGAAGTTTAGAGAGGGTGAAGATCATCTTGAATAAGTTGAAAAATGATCCTGGAATAATATATATATATATATTTGAACTTTATATCAATCATTCATGAACTTCTGATCCTTAGCTATGGTTAATCAATGGTGAACATGTCATTTTCATTTATGATTGATTTCCTCAAAATACTTCTGTTAAGCTTAGATAGTAATTATACATTCTTATTGTTCAAAGAAGAGTTCAACAGTGTTATAAAAACCTCAGAGAATTCCAGTAAGATATCTTTAATTATTTCTAAGATAGACCGGTTCAGAGCTCAATCTAACAATTGGACAATTTTTTTACATCCACATATATATATATATATATATATATATATATATATATATATATATATATATATATAAAGTGAACATTGAAGTCAACACTCAGAGGTGACAGGCTATTTCATGCTAGAGCCAATCATCAGGCTGCAAATGTTGGATTTTTCCTCAACTATTTATATATATGGGTTAGTGGTGCATTGTGGATAATCTATTCTAGCAGTTATTTTTGCGGTAGTGGCTTGTTTGTATATCTATTTATTTATTTGTTTGGGTTAATTTATTTTACTTGTTTTTCATTTTCATTTTGTATTAGTTATTCTTTTCGGTTTTTGATGTTTTATTAATGTAGTAAAAAAACTTTGGTGGGAATTTGCTTAGGTCGCTTACTTAATAGTTTGTTTTGGTCTAGGAAGATAATTAAAGCTATTTATTCGTCAAAAGAAGCAAAAATTGCACCAGGCAGAAAATACAAAAGTGCACCATCCTAATAATCTTAGTACAAAGGAGTTTTGTGGTTTCAACAGGTTGTTGTTGGAGGACTTTATGTAGTCCTTTACAGAAAAGTTCAACTTGAATGTTTTGTTCATTAAAATTCTTCTCTGGAAGATGCTGAAATTAATTTTCTGTCCTGGGACTTAAATCTGCCTTCCAATTGATATTTAGCTGTTGGCTCTTCTTACTGTCTCCGTAATGATTTATGACCCCTACTTGACTAATCCTCCAGTCTTGAACTGTGTGTGCATGGATGTTTTCTCCTTGACGACTAACTGCTTTCTGATCTTATCAGCAGGTCAGTTTCTTTTTATAAGAAAATAGGAGGCTTCCAAAGACCTTAATTGCAGAATTTATGAGAGGAGTAGACTACTTCTCTGATTGGTCAATAAATATGATAAAATATATTCTTTCCACAAATTCAAAAAATGAATTCACAAAGAAATAATTTTGGTGGTTCTTTAACCGCTAATTCTAAAAATAAATTTTCATACAAATTAACAATTTTTTTATAAACTGTCTAGCTTAAAATTACTTTTCTCAAAGGCAAATGTAAAAAAAAAAGTGCATCCACCAAATTTCTACAACTGAATTAAGTGTGAAAGAAAATGAGAACAGTTTTATTGAGAAGAAGATATAAAAAGAACAGGATTCAGGAAAACAGAAGATGGTGACTGATGTTGCAGGTAAGTTTTTGAAAGTCATATGGAGCAAGGAAGCCAGAAGCTGGTAGATGAGAAATGTAAGAAAAAATCTATTAGACTAGAATTTAGGGTTGCTTCTATTCCAATGGTAAAACAAAGAGAACTAGTTGCCAATCTAATACACTTAATTAAATTCATGTGGTTGAGGTACCAAGAAGTAAAATTCATTAGAACAATTGCTATAAGAATATTTATTGAAAAGGCAGAGGGAAGTCATGTTACAATGGTCGGAAACTGATTGAAGCCAACATAATATGGAATCTATAAAGAGCCATGATCGTTTATATTCAACTGTCTGAATTTCTGTATTGAGGAGATCATTATTTACATTATTTTCACATGGATTATTGTCCTTATCCTTGTTGTTATTATCACAATGTTTCAGCCATAATATAAAAAAATTTAACTCCTTGACAAACTAAAAAAACTTAGTAGGGATAGAATCTGATAAGAGAATATATACCTTTACTATCCTTAAAGTTGAATAATGTGCAAAACAAAGAAGACTCGACCACAACACAATATTTAAAACTGTAACAATTTTTTTAAAAACTGTCTGGCTTAAAAATATGTTTTTCTCAAAGGCACATGTAAAAAAAAAACAAAAAAACAATCTAGATGATTAAACATTTATTTACTAACTAAAGATTAACTTATAAAAAATAAAATTTTTATAGTTGTACTCTCTGATGAAGGGTCAGGGGAACAATGGCTAAAACATTGTGATAACAACATGTCGTAATCAAAAATATTAATTTGTTATCAATTTAGAAGAGGGTTCAGTTTATAATATTGATACAGTGTCAAAACAATCCCTGATTTTTACAGAGTTTTACTTTATCACTAAGCTTTTATTTATAAGTATTTATAAGTATAAAGTTTGAAAATAGGATAATATCATTGATATCAGCATATTTTAAAATTTTTCTGAATTTTTAAATCTTTTTAAACAGTTTTTAAAAACTTTTTTGTATAGGATTTTTTTTTGGAAGCAACAAACTTTTGAAATTTATAATTATTTATACTAATTTAAGAATAATCAAATACATAAGTTTTATTAATATATTTAAATTTTTGTTCTTTAATTAAAAGTGTACACATTGGAACCTTGGCCTACAAATTTAATCTATTTCAGCAGTGGATTCATAACTGGAAATGTTATATATCAAAACAATTTTCCCCATTTAAAATAAATGAAACTGAATTAATTCATTTCAAGCTCAAAAATATTGATATAAAAAATTAAAGTACTTTTTTAAAGATTATACACAAATAATGTAAATAAATATATCACTGTGACACCTTCCCAGGCTTTATCAATGAGATTTAAACAATTTAGGATACTGAAGTGATCCTTCCAAAATTCTCTTAGGGTCAGTTTTGTATTTTTGGTCACTTCAAAACACCTCTGAAACAAGGCAGCTTTATTAGAGCTTCCAGCCTCTCCAAGTCTCACTACACTGTGGATACTGGTTCTCTCTTTAAATTTTTCAAATCATCCTTGGCTTGCTTTAAATGCATTTTCATCTTCAGAAGATGTGCCTGGTATTTTTCTGATAAGATCCACATACAGTACCCTTGCCTTTGTAATATCGCCAGAACCAGAATCACCTTATAGCTGCCTCTCATTCATTCACACCAACAACAGCTTCTTGACATCTTTTATGGCTTTTGGATGATGCTTTGTAATTATGCTAATTCCCTTGGTTACATCTAGCTTTTTTTATTTCTATCTTGTTCTTTAGGATAGTGCAAATTGTTGATGCTGAACATCTGTATAGATTGGCAAGGTCAGAAATATGGGTACCTTATTTGTGCTTCTGAATGATCTCCTTCATTTGTACAGATATTTTTTCCCTCTTCTTGGTAGCAACCAGCTTTTTAGGTGACATCATGGGCTACAAAAATTGTCAAAAAATTACCCACTAAAATTTAAAATTTACTGTTCATATACAGTCCCATTAAATTGTTCAGTACAGTAACTATGAAAAAATTTAAGGGAACAAACTACAGTGATGAAATGTACCATACAAATCAACCTGAACTGGATACATAGTTTATTTTACTGTATAGTTTACATGCTGTGCCTGCATTTTATTTTATTCTAATTAAACTTTATAAAGTTTTTACATTTTTCTACTGTACTGTATTGATATCAATTTAAAATTCAATGATTATACACTGATTATACAATTATTATGATGATAATTATACAATGATTATTATGAGTATATGAGACAAAAACACACTTTACATTACATAAATATTAAACAAAATGAACTCAGCATTGTCACATTTTACCCACATTTAATTCAATAAATTTTTAAAAATTTATATGCTACTGTAATGTACCGTAATGTACTATATTGTATTCATTACTGTACATAAATTTTTGCACATTATTAATTTTTTTTTACACTTGCACTAATATAATCACAAATATGTGTACACTACAAATGATTATTCTCCAAGGTAACGATGAGGACTGAGCAGGATGATGCAAAGCTTGTAGCATCCCACTACATCTAGTGTGATGGAACTGTATAGAAATATGTACTGTATAATAATATAATACAGTACTGTATATAAAATATAATATAATAATGTACACTGTATATAAAACATAAAAATATAAGAAAAAAAATACAGTCTAAAATATATCTGCAAATATTTAGTATAGAGTACAGTACAGTATAAAACAACAGTATAAAAAAGTATTGCAATACCATATAATACTACAGAATTATATTATTATATATAAAATATATAATAATATAATATATAAAACATAAAAAAATATAAAATACAGTATATTTAGATAAGATTAAGAAGTATTTATGGTACATTTATATTAAATATCTAGTTTGAAATGTAGTGGTGGGAAGCCTATTCTTAATTTCATAAGTTTAATTTGTAAGTGGAAATGAATTTTTAGACAAATTTTTGTTTGTATGGCGAGTTTTTCATAAGTCGAGGTTCCACTGTATATCAGTTTGTTATTTAACAGAGATCTTTTTGTAACCCCCACCTGAAAAAATGTCTATTTTCAAATGCAAAACTGCTAGGTCCAATAACTCTGTAAAAGTTAGGGATCATTTTGACACTGTATTAATATTATAAACAGGATCCTCCTTCTAAATTAATGGCAAATCAATATTTTTCCAATTTTGGCAAGTATTCTTGCCTAAGGAATATCTAAAGAATGCTAATGTATAAAAATTATTTCCTAAAGAAAATTTTCCCTATTTTTTACGCATGGACCACTATATTTCAGTAGTACCAAAATGTGAAGTGTAAAGAGCAAATTTTAATGATGGACAGATCCACCTTTTGGACATTTTTCTCACAGTTTACATTCTTAATAGGCCTTAAAAAAGCTTAACCTGTAATTCATTATATAAAGATATGTGTATTTTAGTTTCATTAGATTGATTGACAGATATACATGGATCTGCTTGTGTTTATATTCATATATAAAACAAGTTTCTTGAGTTCTGACATCTACAAGCTGTAAAAAAAAAATCTATTTATTTTCCATATTTTTTGTTACACACGTTTTGGGTCTGGTGACCTTCATCAGGCGATGAATGGTTATTTTCATATATTATTTAAAGGAAGTCATTTTTTCTTATGTTTTCTTATGTTTAATTATTGTCTTTTGTGTGTAATCCAAATTCGTTTTGGACTAGTAGAAAAATATTCTCTGATTAAGGGGTAATAAAACAATGGTTGGTCGGAGAAAGGGCTAAGAAAAGAGGTCTTTGTTCTTAACTTTTTATGCACTTAGTATCTTTTTAAGCCATTTTCCATTTTTGTATATTATGTGTGTGTATTTTTGCTAGTATGTGTATATACATTCCTTCTCTATACATATATATGGTTTTATTACAAGAAAATAGTATATATACATACACACTTTGTATGGTGTGTAGGGTTCTTTGTGTGTGTGTGTGTGTGTGTGTGTGTGTGTGTATGTGTGTGGTCAGAACAGTGTATTTTGCTACTATTTGTGTTTATATGTGTGGGGCTATGATTTGTTTAGGGCTGGTTTAAATTTGTCTATAAAGTTTTTGCTTTAAGAAAATATATATATATATATATATATATATATATATATATATATATATATATATATATATGTATATATATATGTATGTATATATATGTATATATGTATATATGTATATATATGTATGTATATATATATATATATATATATATATATATCACATAGATGTTTATATATATATATATATATATATATATATATATATATATATATATATATATATATATATGGGATGGATAAATTGTCACTTAAATTATGCAAAAATGAAAATAACAAAAGTAAGCTTATTCAATAAAATGGTCATTGGCTTCAAGCACGACCTCCAGATGACTTTGGAATTTCTGCAACTCTTCTCGATGGACTCCTTGTTTAAGTTGGTGAATGCTGCCATAATCCTTGCCTTCAGTTCATCTTTGGAGCTATAATGTGTTTTGTTTGTGTCTTGTTCAACTGCACCCCACACATAATAATCAAGGCGACAGTCTGTTTCATACTAGACACAATTGTGGCCTGACCATTGCGTCTAGCATGAAACAGATTGTCACCTCTATGTTGACTTCTATGTTCACTTATATATATATATATATATATATATATATATATATATATATATATATATATATATATATATTATATGCTATTGGGTCCTTTATGAAGCACATCTACCCTTTGGCAGGTCTTGTTTTTATATATATATATATATATGTATGTATATATATATATAATTATTTATTTAAAAATTATAACATAAATATATATATATATACAGGATGCAATGGGTGGCATTTTATATTTTTAATTTCACCTGTGCATGTTGCTTGTTTTTATTTTGTCGACTGCACAGTATAGTGTATTGAGTTGGGTACCATCTGTGAGAAAAAGAGCAGCCTGATGCAATTCACTTCACCAGAAATTTAGAAACAACATACTGCATTGCCTTGCATTTATGCTGGAAGCTCCAATACGAACATTTCAAAGTGTTTGGGTGTCAATCTGAGGAAGGTGCAGAGATTTCAGAAAGAGTTGGATGAGTCTAATGGTGATTACAAAGGTGTTTGCAGTGATCATTAGTGATGGTGATGTTATGCCTCCATTCATCTTTCCACAGGATGCAAACTCAACAAAGTAGCCTCCATCAAGTGCCTTGGGTCAAGAGGGTGGCTGCTGAAAGACCCTATGTCTGGCAACAGGACTATGCACCATGCCACATAACTCAGTTATGGCTGTCAGACAATTTCTGCAACCACATCATGCCTTACATCTGGCCACATAACTCCCCAGATTGCAACCCCCTTGATTATTATGTGTGGGGTGCAGTTGAACAAGACACAAACAAAACACATTATAGCTCCAAAGATGAACTGAAGGCAAGGATTATGGCAGCATTCACCAACTTAAACAAGGAGCCCATCGAGAAGAGTTGCAGGAAATTCCAAAGTCATCTGGAGGTCGTGCTTGAAGCCAATGACCATTTTATTGAATAAGCTTTCTCTTTGTTATTTTCATTTTTGCATAATTTAAGTGACAATTTATCCATCCCACCCTGTATATATATATATATATATATATATATAAACATCTATGTATGATATATATATATATATATACATACATATATACATACATATATATACATATATATATATATATATATATATATATATATATATATATATATATATATATATATATGTACCTGTTAGCTATTGGCTCCTTTATGAAGCACATCTACCCTTTGGCAGGTCTAGTGTAGGAGCTGGTTTAAACACCAACCACCTGTTCATGCAGCAGGTTGTACTAGGTTACATTTTACCAGCAACAGGCCTTATAAGGAAACATTCTGCATTCACTGACCAAGCAGGCAATAATGAGTAGTTGATTGAAATTTATAAAATCTTTCTCTTAAAACAATTCACCAATATAATCTAATCATATGTGCAGGTAGTCTGGCCGTTCAGTTCTAATAACTGAGCTGCTGGACCCTCATGAATTTTTCAGCTTACAATATGCTTTGATGCTGTTGTGAGGGAGAATATTTCCCTACAAATTTGGACTCAGCCATCAGACATAAAAATACTCCTACATCAAGAGGAGTAGCAGGAGTAGTAGTAGCTTTTGCTGAAAACACTTAGTTATTCACAGCTAAACATTCTCTTACCTAGTTTCTATTCTACATTATGTTTTCCTGTACCAGGTAATACAGTTCCGGTAATACTAATTCCAGTTTTTACTGTTGTTTTTGATAACTTAGTTTCAACAGATGCATAAGATGCCCTCTCAAAATTTTGAAGGAAGAAATCAGAAAAAAAATTTTTCTCTTGTACTTCATAGCCCTTCCCACTATCCCTACTTTTACCCATTGAATAGTATATTTCAACATGAGACCCTGACTAATGACAAATTCATCACAGACTGAGAAAAATACCAAACTTATGGTAGCTATTTGGAATGTAAAAATTAGAAGAGAAGTTAACTCCTATCACTGACCTTCAAACTCGGAGACAGAGTAATTTTTGGAGATATTTAAAAAAAAAGATGCATCTCATAAGCAGCAAAATATATTAATATTATATATTAATACCAATTAAAATATATTAATATTATATATTAATAACAATTAAAATATATTAATATTATATATTAATAACAATTAAAATATATTAATATAATATATTAATAATAATTAAAATATATTAATATTATATATTAATAACAATTAAAATATATTAATATAATATATTCATAACAATTAAAATATATTAATATTATATATTAATAACAATTAAAATATATTAATATAATATATTAATAATAATGAAAATATATTAATATAATATATTAACAACAATTAAAATATATTAATATAATATATTAATAATAATGAAAATATATTAATATAATATATTAATAACAATTAAAATATATTAATATTATATATTAATAACAACTAAAATTTATTAATATTATATATTAATAACAATTAAAATATATTAATATAATATATTAATAACAATTAAAATATATTAATATTATATATTAATGACAACTAAAATATATTAATATAATATATTTATAACAATTAAAATATATTAATATAATATATTAATAATAATGAAAATATATTAATATAATATATTAATAACAATTAAAATATATTAATATAATATATTAAAAACACTGGCGTTGTTCAAACCACTGCAAGATAATGTGGGAGAATGAAAATTAAATAATAAATAATATAAATAAGAAACGTAGCAATTAAAAAAATAAATAATTTCATTTTCCCATAATGCAAATGGAAAACAAAAAAAAAAAGGATTTCTGTTCATGTGCAAAATTTGTGACCCCACTTCCAGAAAGGAGATCATCTTGTCTGGATACTTTTGGATCATTGGATTCGGACGGTGTTTTTGCCATGATCTCAAGGAAAGGAGATTCAGTCACTCTCCCTCAACATCATGTTGACTTGAGGTCGACCACTTTCTTACTTTTGAGTTTAGTACACTACACATGTGTATCAGTAAAAATTGTCCCTTAATTTTCCAACCAATTTTTTTTGTTATTTATTGTGGTTCAACAACATTACCATCTATACCGGACGAAAAACCAAATACCAAGCTATTACAATAAACAGAAGGTGGGCTCTGTGAGTGTTGAACAAACATGAGCATGCCTGGGCAGGTGTCTGCAATAGGGAGCTGGTTGTTATATAAATATATCAAAGGTAAATCACTTTCAGATCTAAATGACACTCCTAATTGGAGAGGGAAGGTCGTATATTGTCTCTGAAACTCTCAAGTAGAAGTTTGAATTTGGCAAACACAAAACTGAGAAAATATCTTTATGACAGGAGATAACATATTAATGGTTATATAACAGATGTTCTCCTATTTCAAACCTGGATGCATTATGTTAGAAAGAGCTGCTAAAATGTCCTCAGGCCAACCAAGAAGAATAAGCTTAAGCCATATAAATATACAAGCTATTTTTTTTAGGCATGACACATGGTTTCTCAAGTTTCCTTAACTATTCCCCCAAAATATTTCAATGTTTATTCATTTAAATACTGATTTGAAAAAGTGGATCAGCCCAAATACTTTTCAGTATTCCCTTATCTATCTATCTATCTATCTATCTATCTATCTATCTATCTATCTACACCACTTTTATATATTGTATATTTGTGTATTTATTTATACATTTATATTTGTATATATATATATATATATATATATATATATATATATATATATATATACTTTTTATTCCTCTCTTAGTTTTAAATTAACATTTCATTCTTCATATAACCCCAATTTAATGTCATAAGGTTAATATCTGGGTTTAATTTTATAAATCCTCATCCCTTTAAGACAAATACCGTCCACCCTCCCCTGTCTCGTGCCTTTCGTCTGACTGAAACATTGAAATGGATAAATTCTGTATTAGTTTTTTTTATAGCTTTCACAGTTAAATTTCTATTTCTATTATACTGCAGTTGAATAAGACAGACAAATTATATTATTCATTTGTCAAAATAAGTTCATTCTATATATGAGTTGATTTTGGATTTTATTGTTTATTAATTATTTGCTCTGTAATAATAAATATATTGAGCTCTTTTTGTGGATCATTTTTAATATTTTATATTACTAGGATCCACTTGGATTATATACCAATGCATTTATTAGCTTTACTATATAAATATCTATCTATCTATCTATCTATCTATATATATATATATATATATATATATATATGTTCGGAAAGACTATATTGAATCCATTGACTGGGTCTGCTGCTAAAAAAGTTAGTTCAATGTGTCGTGTTAGACAATTTTTCTCTCCTGAATCTATCTTAAGTTAAATGATAAGTTTCTTCACGTTTAATTCCCCGTCCCTCTCTCTCTCTCTCTATATATATATATATATATTTTTGTGTGAATAATTCATGAATTTGTAAATTGATTGCACATTTATCGAAATTAAAATAACTGATCCAAGTGCGACTTTTGGATAATAAGTGCGACATTACTGTAATTATTGAACAATATAGTTCATGCCACTTTGACAGAAAATTTACCAGTAAAAAATTTGTTTATCACCTTATTTGTACATGAACACACAACTGTAAAAAATTTAAAATCAAACTCAGCGTTGCTATTGCACGCTCCAAAAACAATAACTCATTTCCAATAGCATTTTCGGATACAACAATACATATATTTTCGTTGTCCTCTTATTACTAAGAGAAAAAACAAGAACAACATCTATTCCATACCTGAAGATGTCTGTAGGAACAGACGAAAACTTGTAGTAAAAATAAGAACTAATACGGCAGAAATTTATAGAAACAAGGATCTTTTCATTCATAACGGATTTGGAGGTTTTTGTATATTATTTGAATTGTTTGCGACGATGGATTTCTCGCCAATTAAATCATTAACCTTTGCATTTGTTTTTGTGTGAATAATTCATGAATATATATATCTATATATATATATATATATATATATTTTTTTTTTTTTCTTTTTTAAGCATTTCACCCCAAGCAAGGCGAGAGTACTACTAGTACACAAGGGGTTACAGAACAAAAGTAAAGAGGTGAAAGGGTGGGACCGAGATGCCACCCTAGTAGCTTGCTTAACTTCATGCAGTCTGGGAACCATTGAAAGCAACTTGTTGGAAAAGTTATACTTATAGAAGAGACAGAGGGAAGCCACGGCACGTCTGTGAGAAAGCGACTGTAGACTAGATGCCAAATCAGGACCTATCACATTGCACGTCTGTGTCTGGATTTTGTTGAGGACCTGGAGACTTACAGCGGGGGCACCAGACCATATATGACAGCAATATTCCATGCAATAAGCAGCAGATGTTCTTTAAGGAAAATAATATTAAAAATGACAGACATTTTGTATCAATTAATTTTAATGAATAATCATTCTCAGATAAGGAGGAAATTCTGTGAGAAATTCCTACAAAATTATTTTAAAAAAATAGCATCGTTATGTCATTTCCTATTGACTTCTCTATGGCTTTCAAAATTCAGCATTTTCTTTTTCATAGATTGATTTATCACCTAAAGCTAGAAGACCCAACCTACCACACTATTTAACCCTTAGCTGGGAAGAGAAAAGAGTTGAATTCCTACCTTTCCCAAAGGCATTACAAAAGTGGTTGCAGCAGCATTAGTTGGAATTTGAACTCATCTCACTGGCTCCATTTTTCCCTCCAATGAACACTATACTACATGCTTGTCTTCTGTTAGTTAAAAAAAAACTAAATTTATTAAATGATAATATACATATTCCAGTAATTAAAAATTTACAAATTCAGAATGTTATTAATTTAATAAAAAATAAATACAGATAATAAACTTTTAAATATCTCAAAACAATAAAAAAAAAACAATTTTTTCTTGTTAGGTGGTCAATTTGGCTGATTAATCATATGTGGGGACTGAGGGGTCGGTAAGTTTGGTTCTATGAGCTGAAATGTTTTAAGAATGGATTGTCTGGAAGCAAGCTATTTTACCAACATTAACAGTAAATGATTTTATACATTTACCAGACACACAATGCCACCCACTTTATTCTGCTTATGAAATGCCCAAAGAAGCTTTTATTCTAAACTTTAGATCAATATTAATTGATTGAAAGATATTGTCTGGTTGTGGAAAGAGGTTTTGGGATTTCGTTTTTCTGATTTGAAAAACAAGGCAAATTAATGGAATCAGCATTTGTGTTGAAGATGATTTTCAAATAGCCTTTAACCAATAATAATAATAATAATAATAATAGTAATAATAATTAGAAATAGTGATATTGTTTCAACCAGTATTCAAAATATATGTTCACTTATATGAAAAAATAAACCCCTTCTCCTCTTAATGTAACAGAGCGCCATCCTGAGTATGACGATTAACTACATCCACATCCTGTGTAAGATGATAAACTACGTCCAACAGCAAGGCCTCTGATCCGAAGATTTTGAGGAACATGGAACCACCTCTTAATTGCTAGTAGCACCTGTTAGGTTCCCAGCTATGGGCAAATAGTTAACCCCCAAACTGGGGACAAAACACTATGAAAGTGTAAAAAAAGGTTTTAATACCAGAAATTTGTAAAAAAATTATTACCATCAATTATCAGCAATACATTTTTGGAAAAAAAAGATATTAGCAGCTATACATTTTTGAAGAAAAAAATGTTACCAGAAATACATTTTTGAAAAAAAAAAATTATTACCAGCAATAAAAATTTTGTCTGCATTAAATAACCTATTGAGGTTGATATGCCGTAAAACAAACCAAACCAAACCAAACCAAACCAAACCAAACCAAGCATAACAGAGCAGTGGCCCTGGTTGATGCATAGAAACTGGTTAGTGTCTTGAAGTATTGAGAGATTCTTAGTGAAGAGGTAGAGAGAAGAGAAGGAGAAAAATATGAGAAAGTGGTTAATCAGATTGGAATCTGAAGGGAAAAGTCTGGTTTAAAAATTTTTAAAGTTTTTTCTTGTAATATATATATATATATATATATATATATATATATATATATATATATATATATATATATATATATGTGCGTGTGTGTGTGTGTGTATAAAATAATGAATAAAGAATCCTTAAAAATCTATTCCGGTGATATATTTTGTAACTTAAGTCCATGAATAAGATATATTCTGGGTTACCATGGCGACTGGCTTAACTCCTTTCTTTCCCTCTCTCACTCTCTTTCCCTTCCCCATATCTATTTCTCTTTCTCTTCCCCCTAACAAACCTTATAATGAAATCTCTGTCTTTCTCTCCTTTTTTTCTTTCCCCTTTTAACATTATAACTTCTTCTTTTTTCTTTTCCTTGTGTCTGAATAAATTGAACTCCATTTATTTTGTAAAATTTGGTCGTCTGAGTCCACGAAATAAATTATCACCTGAATGGATTTTTAAGGATTCTGTATTCATTATTATATTTGCTCTGTTCTTACAATGAGTTCTCTTTGGAATTATCCCTAACAATTATCAAGTAATATTATATATATATATATATATATATATATATATGCACATACATACATACATATATATATATATATATATATAGGGTGGGATGGATAAATTGTCATCTAAATTATGCAAAAATGAAAATAACAAAGAGTAAATTTATTCAATAAAATGGTCATTGGCTTCAACCATGACCTCCAGATGACCTCAGAATCTCCTGCAATTTTTCTGGTTAGTCTACTTGTTTAAGTTGGTGAATGCTGCCATAATCCTTGCCTTCAGTTCATCTTTGGTGTTACAAGGTGTTTTGTTTGTGTCTTGCTCAACTGCACCCCACACATAATAATCAAGGGGGTTGCAATCTGAGGAGTTAGGGGGCCAGATGTAAGGGGTGATATAATTTTTTTTAACCAGAATCACCCCAAGCAAGGCAGTAATGCCACTAAAACACAAGGGGTTACAGGGTGTGGAAGAATTAGGAACAGAAACATTAATGATGAGCAGAAAGCGAAGCGAGTAATCAGGTGGAAAGTAGATAGCAATTGACATTGCATTTAAATTTTTTTCAAGCTTTGAGGTCTTTTATAACCTGAATCAGTTTTACAACAATTGCTAGTTAGGCTTCTATTTCTGGTCATTTTTTAAAAATGTAAGAGTTCCAGCAGGATACAACAGTAGGACATTCCAGCCATGCAGTACCAATTTCTGAGTCTGCAAAGAGACATGGAGTCTGTTGTTGTCCTGAGAGAGGTGATATCTTTCCAATTGGCCAATTCTTGATGCTTTTTACTGGTTTCTGCCTTTAATTTGTTCAGTTAGGAATAGTAATTTTAATTCAACATCTGATTTTGCAAAAGGGGCTCAATTTCAAAGACAATACTTACACATTTCTACATAGATTTATTCAATCATATGTGCCATTTCCCTCCTGTAATAATTTCTGGGACAGATTTATGAATCTATGTATGTTCCCAGATCTTGGCATTTTTTCTGGATGATGGACTGATTTAAGTAGACAGGCTTTCAGAGAATTTTGGTTCTTCCTATCAAGGAATGGTAAGACATCCCAGCCAAGGGATCGAAATGTGGTAATCTGAAAGGTGCAAGGCCAAAGTGAGTATATCAGGAATGGTAAGACATCCCAGCCAAGCTGTACAAATTTCTCCCAGGTCTTCCAAAGAGACGTGATATCTGGTATATCCTAAGGAAAACAATATCCTTCTGACTGGCTAATTTTGGATGCTTTTCTTTGACTGTGGCTTTTAATTGGTCAAACTGCTGTGTATCTGGTGAGATTAGAAGGACACTGAGTATAACACCTTCTAGAAAATCAGACATTAAATTAAGACAACGAGGAACAGTCTTTTCTTTTTATGTGCCATGTCCTTTCAGGACATAGGCAATCATGGCTCTCCACTTCCTCCTATCCCTTGTAACTCTCAATGTTTTAGCCCTCTACCACCTCCTCCAGACCACGTTCTGTCATCCACTTGCTTAAACTTGCTAGGTATGTCATGTGTTGCTTTCCCTTGTCTCACTTTTCCTCTATTCGATCTGTGAGTATCAGGTTCACCAGACCCTCCTTTCTCATTACGTACCCCAGAAACTTCAGCTGCCTCTTCCTGATGTTAAGTATAAGCCTCCTCCTTGTTTGCATCCTCTCCAAGACCTCATCGTTGCTCACATGCTCAGTCCATGATATACTTAGCATCCTTCTGAAGAACCACATCTCCGTTGCCTTGAGTCTCTTCTTCATCTTTGAGGAGACCATTCAACATTTACTGCCGTAAAGTAGGACAGATGTCACGTAACAGCTCAGTGCTCTTTTCTTTGTTACCAAAGAAATCCTCCTGTCTTGGAAAACTCTGACCAGCTTATAGAATGCATCCTACAGATCTCAGTGTTTCATTTGCCATCCTCTGTCAAAACACTTCTCAGATATTTAAACTTCTGCACCTACTTGATTTTAGTGTCCCCGACCTGTAAATCACATTTTGGGCTCATCCTTTTACTGATGATCATGCATTCTGTCTTCTTGTACTTTATACTTAGTCCCTTCTTATTGCTCTCCTTTGCTTCCTTTTGTAGGAGGTTTTGTAATTTCTTTTCTGTGTCTGCTATCAGTATTGTGTCATCTGCATGTCTTATGTTGTTAAGATTGTGGCCACCGATGCTGAATCCCAGTAGGATTTCCAATTCTGTCAGAATTTCTTCGCTGTATAGGTTGAATATGTCCAGTGAGAAGACACATCCTTGCCTTACACCCCTTTTTGTTTTTGTATATTTGCTGAACTTGTTCTCTATATGCATGCATACTGTTTGCTGCCAGTATAGGTTCTTGATTATTCTAATATCTTTCCTGAATATATCAAGGTTGCTGAGCAGTTCCAACAGATCCTTGTGGTGTACTTTGTTTGAAGGCCTTTGTGTAGTCTATGAAACATAGGTACACATCCTTCTGCATTTGTATTGCTCTTTCTGATAACATTCTGAGTATGAATATCACATTTTCTGTTCCAGTGTCTTTAATGAACCCGCACTGTTCTTGTCCTATCTCTGGCCTGATTCTGCTGTGCACTCTATTCATCAGAATACGGATGATGAGTTTTATTGTGTGGCTCATTACTTGTCTGAATTAATGCCTGATTTTCTAGAAGGTGTTAGTAATAGACGGTGTCTTCTAATTCAACCAGATATGCAGCATTATCTCCTTTGTGAACTGGCTTTTTAACTCCATATTGTTGTAAACCAGTGGTTCTCAACCTTTTTCTATTCATGGCCCCCTTCTGATTGGTGACTGTTTTTGATAGCCCTCTCCTGACTGTTTACTTTAACAAATCTCATTTTACAATTTCCAGAAAAAACAAACAGTGATTTTTCTCCATATAAACTTCAAAACAGTTTGTTTTAAAACCAAACCAGTTAAATGGAAAAAAAAACTTTTATTTTGGCAAAACAAAGATCTACACATAAATACACACACATAAATTAAAAAGTTCTGTAAAATAACAAAAAATTAAAAAAATAATACTGACAAGTGGAAAATAATTTCTGTATTTTCCAATTTACAAGATGCTGCGGCTTGGAAGATGCACTCTAATATTGGAAAGAAATTTCTAAGAAAAAAGTCATTCTCATAGAAAAACACATTCACCATGCGTCTCTCAGATACTAGTGCCATGTATTGTTTATATTAATCACTTGTCCGATTTTGTTTGTATGGCAATGATATACTAGTCAAAATCAGAAATGCTCCTGCTGCTGCTAGTAAACAGATTATGTTTAAGCTTGTGGCTCAGCTCCAGGAAGGTTTATAGTCTTGGAAATACTTGTAACAAGTGTTTTCAAATTCCTTACAACGATCATATAAGATATGTGGAGTATCTCTGTGATGTCCTGTATTCAAATGGTACCTATTGAAAAACAATACAACAAAAATAAAAATTTTTGCTTTCCCAGTATCTTCTTCACTCCATATTGTTGTAGATAATTCATTTTTCATAACTTTTTTAAAAATATGGGTCATTTTTGTTGTTTCTGAGGAGAAAATCACAGATGGAAAAGTAGTTTATAAAAATTTTATTCTGCTAAATTATGATTCACCCAAACATTGTAGTGATTTTACATGTCCAAGGGAATTTTTAGTGTTTTCCTGGAGGTACCTCTTTTGAAATAAAGAAAGTAACAGTTTTTTTAATAATGTTAAGCAAGATTAGCATTTATATGCTTCAACCGATGATGACATACAATTTTAATTATCAAGTATATCCAAATTCCTTACAACAATCATATGAGGTATGTGGAGTATCTCTGTATTCAAATGGTATTGATAGAAAAACAAAACAAACTTATAGGCTGATCAACAGTTCCTGAGATCAGATTAAATCAATTGCATACAGAGATCAGGTGTGAATTATGTTAAGCAAGATTAATAATTAATGACATATCATCTTAATTACCTAATGCAGAATAAAAATACAACCTACAGCAGAATATTTCAAGGCCCACTCACACAAGAACAGGAGTTGTGGTAAGGATGGAGTTAAAAAATATATTTTTAGTGTGTTTATATTCTTTAGTCTTATAGAATGAATAAGAAATACTTTTGTGCCATGACTGACCTAATTCAACAAAAATTACTTCAACCCTTGACTGTCATGTTTATGAACTCACCTAAATAAAGAACAACTACCAGATATAACTTATACTTTTAGGTCAGGCCAAAGAACACTGGTGAAATATTGTAATAAAAACAAGAAAATAATGTGAAATTTGGGATGTATAGTTCTTGTCATAGTTATTGGTGGGAAAAGAGAAACTGGCAAGATGAGTTCAAATTCCAGCCTAGTCTGTTACTTTTACACTAATGGCCTTGGCAAACATGCATAAATATGCCTCAAATAAGACATAGTATCAAAAAGGATGGCTTTTCCCATGACATTGCTTTTTTAACTACCTTCACTCTTCAGCAATGTTTATTGTTTTAAAAAGCAATGATTAAAATTGTAATAAAACTTAAACATATGATGAAAGTGAATTTTATACATTTTTTTTTGAGAATTGACAGTATAAGTATTAAACACTATTTATTTATTAGATTGTTTATTTACAATTGTTTATTTTATGTGGAACCCAACAAGCAGAAACCCTTGTCATGCTAAGTTCATTGTGCAGAATATTCTCAACTCCCTCATGAGATATGCTAATAGCATTGGCTATTTGATTTATAGTCAATCACCTATCGCCATGATGTGAACACAATGTTTTTCTCAGTGGCAGCAGTTGCAGGACATCCAAATCTTGGATCATCTTCAAATCTCTCCTTTCTCCTAAATTCAGATGCCCACTTTTCCACTGTTGAAAAAGCTAGGGCGTCATCTCTTAAGGAATGTCCTTAGGGGCTAAACCCTTTTTTATGCAGGTACTTGGTAACACCACAATGCCAAAATTTGTCCATTTTCAAGAGAAGTCACTACTAGTTACTTTTGAAGTCTTCTTTGAACAGTCAGATGTCAGTTTACCTGGAAAGAAAATAATGCAGTTATTAATAAGAAGAGTTGAAATTTAGGCATGCAAGATTTCACATCACTCCTTCATAGTCAGCCTATGAACTTTTCAGCCCACCCTTGTACCTGGAAAGAAACAATACAGTTATTAATAAGAAGAGTTGAAATTAATGCATGCAAGATTTTACAGCTCTAGCATCACTCCTGCATAGTCAGGATCCAGATGTGAGATAATAGCAGAAACCATTGAAGGAGTTATATGCATATCACTCAACAGAACCTAATTTTTATTATTTGAAGTATTTCAGCCATTATTATTAATTTTTCACTAGTATTTACTTTCATCTTCATTTTTTATTAGATGAAGCATTGTGAGCCATTATTATTAATTTTTCAATAGTATTTACTTTCATCTTCATTTTTTATTAGATGAAGCATTGTCAACCATTATTATTCCTTTTTGTCTCCTCTTTATTTAATTTTTAGTTGCTTTTTAACACAACTCTACTCAGGCTATCAATCTACAGCAGTAAGTAGACAGTACAGGATCACAAATAAAGGATATATTTCACTTCATTATTAATTATTTTTATATTATGAATTATTCATTTATTTTCTCATTCTATACTGTCTACTCTTTGCTACAGCTTGTGTAAAAGTTATATATTTACAATAACATGATACCATTTTATAATCATCTAATATGTTAAATTAAATGATTGAATTGAATAGCTTCATAGGTAAGTAAACATCTCCATAGGTAAATCAATAAGTTTGCAACCTCTGCATGAAAATAACATTTATTTTACATAACAAATGTTTGTTTTCTCAATATAATCTTTTTAGCTGTCAATGCAATTAATTTAACAATGATTGAACACTATACAGAGAAAATCTTTTGATCAAAATTCAATTAATAACAATATATCTGTTTAGAGATTATTTAAGCATATATTTATGAAGAAGCAGAAAGATTATATTAAATCAATTGTTAGGTCTGCTGCTAGGAAAGTTTGTTCACTGTGTTGTGCTAGACAATTTTTCTCAACAAAATCTATCTAACATATTTATAAGTCTACCATTCATCCATGTTTTGAATATGGCTGCCATATCTGGTCAAGTGCTTCTGCTATGTATTTAGAGATTCTTGATGGTATCCAAAGAAGAATCTGTAATGTTATCAGTCCTGACCTGGCATCTCAGCTTCAGTCACTTTTCCACTGCTGTAACATAGCTTCCCTGTGCCTTTTCTATAATTTTTTTATGGACATTGTTTTGATGAGCTTTCTTCTTAGGTATCTCGACTTTATGAATTTAAGTGTAGTACTAGAGTGGCAGCTAAATTTCATCATTTTACGGTTGAAATTGTTAGATGTAACCATAAGTTCTATGCTAACAGTTTCTTCTCTCACATTTCATGCATTTGGAAAACTATTCTGGTCTCTTGCTTTCATATTAACTTTGATTTCCAAAAATTTAAATGCAATGTCAATCATTAACTTCTGTCTTCTTAATTCCCATTGTTTTATTGTTCTCTTTCCTTAATAATGTTTTTATTTTCAGACTCTTTCACACTCAATAACTGCTTGTACCTTAGTGACTTTATTTCCTTTCTTGTGGTGAAATGATTAAAAAAAATCTGACAGTCTCTTCATATCAATCTATCTACAAGGATGGGTTGAAACATTCATAGGCTGACTATGAAAGAGTGATGCTCGAGCTGTGAATTCTTGCATCCACTATTTTAAGATCTTATTAATAATTGAATTGTTTCTTTCCAGGTACATGGGTGGGCTGAAATGTTCATAGGCTGACTATGAAAGAGTGATGCTAGAGCTGTGAAATCTTGCATGCATTAATTTCAACTCTTAAGAATTGATTCAGTAGAATTCAAGAAATCTAAGATCTGTAAATGAGACTTTTATATTTCAAATCATTAGTTCTTGGCAGGTCACTAAAATGGAAAATGGTGCTACTCTTTGAAATAGTTTTGAAAATGAATGCCATAAAATGTCTTATTAAAAAAATACAAGGATATCAAATTCACCTAATTCTCAATTGAAGTAAAGGTATTAATTCACTGAAGATTTGGAGTTTCACTTGATAAGAATAACACAATGTGATTCCTTCATGAGAAAATATTTTAACATGTTATGAAAGTCTTCAATGTTGTTGCATGGAGCCAAATAAGATTTTGCATTTTATAATCTTATTGTCTAAATTCATATAGA
>CAHIKZ030000625.1:752500-808154 GCA_903632075.3 Acanthosepion pharaonis
TTATAATCTTCAAATATTCAAATGTAATGTCAATCGACATCTTCTGATGCCTTGATCCTGATCCCCATCCTTCTCTATATCCTTTCCTCAAACACCCCTCTTTACTCTTACTCTCACTCTTTCTAACCACTTGTGTGCTAGTGGCACTCACCCCTTGCTTGGGGTGAAATGCTTAAAAAAAATGTTAAAACTATAATTTATCCCAGAAATTATTGACAATTATCAGTAAACCTAAAAAAATTATATTTATTTTTTTTAAATATCTTTAATGAGATTTTTGGCTTACAAATGATCCTGAACTATTTACAACATGTAAAATGAAACCAAAAATTGTTTGTTTGATTGAGAAATTATAGGGGTACTAATTTTCAATTTCATGTCTTCTTAAATATCAAATTTATAGGGAGCCAATATCAACAAAAGCATGATTTATGCATGACAAATTATTCTAGAAAAATGTTTGAACTGGTGTCAGAAATTTGTCCACAAAATAAAAGTTCTGTAAAAATCTGTTCTGTAAAAAACCTTCAGACATGTAAGAATATGTGATATAAATATAAATATCTTTTTAAACTGGTCTGCTCATATCATGAAAATAGACAATTTTAAAGGTGTTAAAAAATTAAGCAATTGTCAAACAGTAATACTGTCAGTCAGTTATGTGCCATGTGTGATATATGCTTAGGCGATCATGTATCTTTTGATACATGACTAATGAGGCAGATTTTTCCCTGCAGTAGGTTGCCATTTCTTTCTGTAGTAGACCAGTTGCCATTCAAGGCTATAGAACTGTCATATTATTTACCTATAGCTGGGGGAGAAGAAAAGGAGTCATACCTTTCCCAAGGGTATTAGCATATAAGTGAACGTAATGGATTTGACTGGAATTCAAACTCGGCTCTCTGATTCCTCAGTTTGAGCTGCTATACATTACTCCACATATGATTCTTCTTTACGTATCATGTCCTTTAGGATGTAGGCAATCATAGCTCTCCACTATTTCCTGTCCTTTGTAGCTCTTAATGAATTTTGCCTTTTTGTTATCTATCCTAAACACTGTTCTAACATTCATTTACTCAAGCTCACTAAGGATGTCATGTGCATTTTCCTTGTTCTCTCTTGCCTTCAATCTGTCCTGTGAGTATCAAATTTTCCAAGCCCTCTTTCCTCATTATGTGCCCCAGAGACCTCAATTGTCTCTTCCTGATGTTAAGTATAAAATTCTTTTTTGTTTCCATTTTCACTAAAATGTTGTTGTTGCTCACATGTTTGTTCCATGGTATCCTGAAAAGATGAAGAATAGACTTGAAGCAACAGAAATGTGGTTCTACAGAAGGATACTGAGAATACCATAGACTGAACATATGATAAAGTTTTAGAGACAAAGCTGACAAAAAGGACACTTATGCTTAACATCAGGAAGAGAGAGTTGTAATTTCTGGGGCATATAATAAGGAAAGAATGCTTGGAAAATTTGATGCTCATGGAACACATTGAAGTTAAGACAACCAGAGAAAAGGAATGCACAACCTACCTAGCAAGATTGAGTGAATGGATGGTTGAGCAGGGTTTGGGAGAGATGGCCAAAAGACAAAAGTTATCAAGAACTACAAATGACAGGAAATTGTGGAGAGCCATGGTTGCTAAAAATTCTTAAGAGATACAGTACATATATGAAGAAGGATCTCCAGTAAACATTAATTATTTTCTCAAAGAGATACAGTACATATATGAAGAAGGATCTCCAGTAAACATTAACTATTTTTTTTTGAGATTCAAATTTGTACATGCTGTACCCTTGGAGTTATGAATGTCAGAATTTGATTGAAAACATTATTTAGCCAAACACAAAAAAATGCAGGAAAATTTTAAGATATTCTAATTTTAAAACTATTAAAGATTCTTCTTCTATGTCGAAGGAGAATCTAGTAGTATGGAACTTATAATTAGAACTGATAATTTCAGCAGTGAAATTATGAGACCTAACTGTCAATCTAGTACTGTGCTTAAATTTGTGAAGTTGAGGTACCAAAGTGGAAATTTCACTAGAACAATTGCCATGAAAATATTTATAGAAAAGGTACCAGGAAGCTATGTTATGTTGGTGGGGAAATGATAGAAGTTAGAATGCCAAGCCAGGATTGATAACATTGTAGATTCTTCTTTAGATTTTGTCAAGAATCTGTAGCAGAAGTACCAGACCAGATGTGACACCAATATTTGATACACAGATGAATGGTAGATTTGTAAAAGTAAAAAATAGATTCTGATGAGAAAAATTGTCTAGCACAGCATAAGAAACTGACTTTCCTAGTAGCAAGCTTAGCAATTAGTTCAATATAATTTTTTCAGTTCATGTTAGTGGAAAACATGAAACTAAGAAGGTGCAGTTAGTTACTCTTTTGGAGGTTAGCATTAGCCATACTGATGGAAGATAAAAAATGGCTTTTAGTTAAATTGAGAGTTGAAGATGATAATTGCACCTCCTTGATTTTGATGTCACCAATGTCTAGCTCATGTCTCTTTTGCAAAGAAATAAATTGAAAAATTATTGCTTTCACCCTTTTTTCTTCCTATCTATCTGCAAAGATGTTTACCGAAAACCAAATATTTACTTTTAGAAATGGTTGCAAATTGAAAAAGATGTTTACCAAAAACCAAATATTTACTTTTAGAAATAGTTGCAAATTGAAAAAGATGTTTACCAAAAACCAAATATTTACTTATAGAAATGGTTGCAAATTGAAAAAGATGTTTACCAAAAACCTAATATTTACTTATAGAAATGGTTGCAAATTGAAAAAAATGTTTACCAAAAACCAAATATTTACTTTTAGAAATGGTTGCAAATTGAAAAAAATGTTTACCAAAAACCAAATATTTACTCATAGAAATGGTTGCAAAATGAAAATGATAAATCAACTTCACAAAGAGTAATCTCAACTATTTTCTTTCATAACCCAGGAACACAACATGAAAATGGTCACAAATAGGTTAATTACAACTCTGTTGTGAACAGTCTACAGACCTTTATGACATGGATAAAATGATGTTTATAATTACTAAGTTTAAACTCGTCTGGCACAAGGCCATAAGTGTGTTGCACCAAGTGTATGTCAAACTTACAACAATAATATTGGTTTACGGGCATATCATGTTGAAACATTGGTTCCCATACGATCACCTAAGTTAATTTTTAAATTAGTAGAGGTGTATAATTCATGAAGGCACTTCTAAGATCTTCCAAGATCATGCAATGAGTTGGGCAAGTGTCAAGCTGTTAGCTAGGAAAAGGGAAACCATTGATCCAACAATCCAACAATTTACATGTGATGAATGTGGCAGAGTAATGTCTCTCCAATGCAAGCCTTGTTATTCTCAAGGCAAGGGCTTACAGCTGTATCACGAAACACCAATTCTCATAAGATCACTGAAGTTAATCATTGTCGAATCTGGTCAGTACCTAAATGGGTGATTGCTTAGGAATACCAGGTGCTGTAGGCTTGGATGTGCAGGTGGAGCAATGGATAACTGTTCAGAATTGAAAATTGGAGAGCTGAGTTCCAATTCCAGTCAGGTTCATTATATTCACTTACATGCAAATTCCCTTTGGGGAAGGTATGAAACTAACTCTTGCAAAACAAAAATGATAAATCAACTTCACAAAGATTATCTCAACTATTTTCTTTCATAACCCAGACATATACCATATACTTTTAAAAATCAAAAGAAACTGTTCATTGGAAAACATTAGACCAAGAAGGTGCACTGGGTTGCTTTTCTGGAGGTTAGCATCAGCCATGGTATTTCCTCATGGAGTACAATGTGGATGTTCTATTTACAAATAGAATATGTGTGTTGTGTAACATGTACCGGTAAGGGCAGATAAATCAGGAAGCTGAGTGCAAATTTTGGAATAGTCTTTTGCATTCATTTTTACATGGGAAAGATATGAATTTACTTGGGAAAGATATGAATCCATTTCCCTCCCTTCCAGCTATGGGTTAAATAGCAGAGCAGACTGGAACCACAAGCCTTGGATGGCTGCCAGTCTAGGAGAAGGAAAAAACTAAACTCAACTGTGAAGAAGGCAGTGGGAAACCACTCTCCCAAGAAGACATGGTGAGTCACATTGATTTATTAATTCATTTTCTATGGCTTATCGACCCTTTGCAGGTTATTTAAAGACAGAAAATAATTTTTAGATTGTAAGAAATTTTTTTTGTGATAATAATAATTTAGTGATACAAGTTCGACTAATTAACCCATAGCTGGTGGGAGTAGAGATGGATTCATAGCTTTCCCAAAGGTATTTGCATGTAAGTGAATATAACAAATCTAACTGGAATTGGAATTCAGCCCTCCGGTTAACATTTCTGAGCCATTATTCATTGCAACACCTGCACATCCAAGCTTACGCTACCTGCATTTTCAAGTGGTCACTCATCTAGGTACTGATCTGGTTTGACGCTACTTAACTTTGGTGATTGTACAGGAACGTGTTTCAGTGTAATGTGGCCATAAGCTGGTGATTTACAGATCATAAAGAAAATGAATGTATAAAGAACCATGATCCCCCACATCCTGACAAGAGATGGCACTAAAAAATGAAATTACAAATGATGAATGATGATGAGAAGAAAAGAGAAAACCTGACAGGAAAAATAAACTAACGTGGGCGTTTGTATGGGACGATCCTTCCCTAAGAGTAAAAAAAGCCTTCTGGGGAGAGTACGCTCTTTGTTTACCATATTAATGGGTCAGGGTCAGTTACTTTCAAATTTATTCTTTCAAGTCCTCTAATACTCCATAAAAAGCTATTGCAGTGGCAGGTGACAAATATATAGTAGCTATTGTATTTAAACTAATATAAATTCATCAAGAAATGTGTCTATTGAAATATAAATCACTTGTCTGGACACTTTGCTGTGGTGTAATGAGTAGCAAGTTTGTCTCGCTAGATGAAATATGACTGAGTAGTGAGTTATCTTTTTGTTTCTAATCATTTCATGCCAAGCAAGGTGATAAAGCCACAAAGACGCAAAGAATTACTGAGTATGAAAGAAAATAAGATGATGTCGGTGAGGAGATAGGGCAATAAAAAAACAGCATTTAGGAAGGCAACAGATGGTGATTGATGTTGTATTTAAATTTTTTGAAGATTGTAGGTGGCAGGGAAGCCAGAAGGGAGTTCCATAGCTGAAAAGTGTGAGAAACAAATTAGAATAGAAGTTAGTTACAAGTAGCTATTTCAACAGTAAGATGACGAGACCTAGTTACCAATCTAGTATAAATTTAAATTCATGCTGCCAAGGTATCAAGGAGGAAAGCTCAATAGAACAATTGCTCTAAACATATCTATGAAAAAGACAGAGGGAAGCCAGTTCACAGTAGTGGGAGAGTGACTGAAGTTGGGATGCCAGGTCAGGACCTATGACAATACAGACTCTTCTTTGGATTTTCCCAAGAATCTCAAGATATATATCTACAGTTCGGAATCAGATATGATAACAATATTCAATTCAGAGATGAATGATTTATAAATGTGCAAGATGGATTCTGGCAAAAAAAGAAAGAAAGTGCAATGAGTTGATCTCCTGGAGGTTAGCATCAGCCATACGTATTGAAGGTAAAAATAGGTCTCTAGGGTGTTTAAAAAAGATAGCTTTGTTTTGGAGTCATGTTTTTACTTCTGTTAACAACTGATTGGAGGTCATTTTCGAGATCAGTTGCCAGTTTTACTTTGAGCGCTCTTTACTTTTGGCCCTGTGCCACATCTAAGCTACACTTAGTAAACCGTTGTTAAAATCACTGTATAAAATAAATCACCCGTTTAAACTACCTCCATATTGTCTTTTTCTTTTGTATAAATATTCTTTATCCGTGTCATCCGGTTTTTTCTTGTGGAGTGTACTGTGTACAGTAAGTAACACGTAGCAGTGTACGTACTTCTTTCAAACAATTTGCATTACTAAAGTAACAATTTCTCTTGATTTTCTTTTATGTTCAACTTAATCAGACAATTACAAATTGTTTTGTCGTTAAGGACTACATCGTTTTCTTTTGTTTTTAAATTTAAAAGTTCACTACACACGCAAAACAGCAAAAAAAAAAATTATGCAACCGATCATTCTTGTTTTAATTTTTCATCTCGAGATGGCCTATCCTTTTTTTGTTTTTATGAATAAAGCAAACAAAACTATTTAAACTTCTTACCTACCTCAACCGACGTACATACAAACACTTTTTTTTAGTTTAACTGGTAGCAACGTGTTTAGCATTCATTGCTAACCAACGAAAGCTATAATTCAAATAAAGAAGAAATAACTTTAAACATTTTTATCGAAGAAAAAAACTCATTTCAAAACGTAAAGAAAAAGAAGGAACATTTGTTGGACACTATTTATTTAAAGAATGATTTTTATAATGTCGTTTTAACGTTTAATAAGCAATGGTTTTCCTTTTGAGCTCGGCTTGCTGATTATTCGCTAGTGTTAAGTTTGCTGAATTGAATCGATTCTTGATGCCTTAGTATTGCGGCCTTGAAATCAGACCAAAAAAAAGAAAAAAACGTTACTCATGTGTAAAAGTAAAAGGGGTCTTTACGAGGCGGTTTTTCAAGGCAAAACCAAAAAAAAAAAAAAGAAAGAAAAGAAAAAAGTTCTATCTATCCTATTCCCATTTTTTTTTTTGAACGAGTCATGAGATTAAAAAAATTTAAAATTTGTTTCAGGTGAAAGAAAATTGATTTTTTCCGCTGTACAGAGTGGTCCGAAAGTCTTCTCTTCCAAATTGTAGGAGCTCGTGTCAGCCATCTGAAATAGAAAATTATATTATGTAGGGGTGACAAAACTTTTGGACCACTCTAGATTTTCTTAAAAAAAAAAAAAAAAAAATTCCTCATTAAAATAAAAAAAATACCATTTTTTTTAGTTTATGTAGAGAAACTAAAATTACTTCTGTTTTTGCAGGTTTGTGTAGAAAAGTAGACTAAAAAGCACAAAAAAGAACTTTTAAAATTTACTTCTCACACCCAGAGATAAAAAAAGAAGCTTTTTAACTTCAAAATAAAACTTTCGCTTCAACCTTAGAGAGAAATTTAATGTTTTCAGGTGCACGATCGGTAATGCTCGTTAAAAAACAACAAAAAATGTTTCCCTGCAAAATTTTTTTTACTACGTTTCTGATCATTTTTCATAGTTTTTATTAGTTAAAAAAAGAAAATATTTCAGTAATTTGCTAAAAATGTTGACAATTGACATCAAAATAAATAATTAAAAAAATAAAATTAGAAATAAATAAAACAGTAAATTTTATATTTAATTTATTAATTTATAAAATTAAATTAAATAAATGAATGAATTATAAAAGTAAAAGTAAAACTAGTAAAAAAACGTCCTGTTGATTTTGGTTTGATTATTCATTTATTATTTATATATAATTTATTTATTGATAATGGTTTTTTTTAGTTTATATCAGGTCTGGTAGGGTGTTGAAGTGTTTTTTTGAAGAATTTTAAAAGAATACATCTTTTTTTTAATATGATCGTTATATTCCCTATATAAATTTAAAAAAAAATCTAATTTCTCTTTTTTACATCGGTTTGTTTATTTTTAATTTGAATTTCTTTATTTTTTCAATTTTTTTTCCCCCACCGCATCCCAACTTATCACTACCACCCCCACCTCCATCCCCATCCCAACATCACTCCCACCCCATCCCAACTTATAACCACTCACTTTTACATTTCTGGTTTATGTAAAAACTTTTTTTTTGTACATAGGCACACCTTCCTATCTTTCACAGTCCATACAGCCGTGTATATTGTTAAAATTGTTTCTTTCTGTCACTTGCCTGGAACGTAATGCCCGTCTTCTTCCACACATTGGTTTCCCCGCCTTTTTCTTTCTTTCTCTCTCTCCTTCTCTTATAATTAAGTTTTAAAATCCTACTATATCAGCTATATTGGCCTTAGTATTGGTAATAATTTTGATCTTTCTGACTATTTTTTTATTCCTTCCCCACCTCTCCTTTTCCCCCCTCCCATTCACCAATAGTTTTTTTCACACACACGATTTCACTTTCTATTTTCTTTCCATTCCAACAAACACTTCAGTCAGTGCGTGGCTAACGTCGATCAAGACGTTTCCCACTGTCTCCGCTATTTTTGTTAGTGCATGGGTGTCTTCTTCCAACTGATAATATCTGGATAACTGAACACTAAAAAACAAAACAAAACAAAATCCCTAAAAGAACTTTGTGGACATTGTTTTTCTTTTACGGCTTCTACGGATGACATGGACGGAGATGATAATTTCGCTGGAGAATTTGCTCTTTTGCCCATAATACCTGATGATTATCATAGCCAGGATGAATTCGGTAAGGACAGAAAATCCTACAATCACTAATTAATATTGTTTTCATTTAAAAAAATATTATATGAAAGCCGTTTATTTATTTTTAAATAAATTATCAAACAAGTCTGCTTGCATATTGTTCATCCAGAAAAATATTTGCTAAAAAAGTGAAAGAGATTATGTTTTTATTTGTATTTATCTTTGCTGTATTTTAGTTTTCAGAAAGAATGGTACCCGCGGGGTGCACGTCTTTGGCGTTTTTTTTTCTGTTTTGTTTTGTTTTGTTTTGTTTTATTTAAAATACAATTTACATTTTACAAACTTTGTTCCTCATTAAAGTGCCCGCATGCACATGTTTGAGTTTTTCAATTGTTATAAAAAAAAAACAAAAAAAAAACTTTTTTGATTGTTCTTTGTAGCTGAACATTTTTTTTTTTTGGCTAGAGACTTAGAAACATAATCAAATCGCTTTCCTTAGTTAAAAGTTCATACACCCCCCCAAAAAAAATCCCTTAGGTAAATTTACACTAAAAAAAAAAATAAATAAAAATAAAATAAAACAATTTTGGACTGTGTTTTGGAATTTTTATATATTTTTATCTTTTTATCGTGATGTATCCTTTTTTATTTTCTGGAATTTTAAATATCGATATCGGTGATTTAATGATTTTTATTTTTTTAAAAAAAGGCATTCACACACAAAAAATTGTTTAAAGCCAACGTTGTGTACACTTGTATGTATTGCCAAAAAAATTCAAACATCTCTCTGTCTGTGTACTGTAAACTGTCTGTATGACTGTGTAGTGTCTAATTGGGTGCCCTATCTATCTATCTGTCAGTCTGTCTATCTATCTTTGTTTATCTATATCTGTCTGCCTGTCTATATCTCTGTTTATATATCTGTCTGTCTCTATCTATCTATATCTCTTTTTAGTGTCTAACTATATCTCTATTCCAGTGTTTATGTCTGTCTCTGTCTGTCTAAACTAGTGTAAACTATATCTCTGTTTATATATCTGTCTATCTATAACTCTGTTTATATATATCTGTCTGTCTATCTATATCTCTGTTTAGTTTATCTGTCTGTCTGTCTACCTATATATCTGTAGCTTATCTGTATGTCTATCTCTCTATATCTCTGTTTAGCTTCTGTCTGTCTTGTCTATCTATATCTCTGTTTAGTTTAATAATCTGTCTATCTCTGTTTAGTTTATATATCTGTCTGCCTAGCTATCTATATCTCTGTTTTGTTTATATATCTGTCTGCCTATCTATCTATATCTCTGTTTTGTTTATATATCTGTCTGCCTATCTATCTATATCTCTGTTTTGTTTATATATCTGTCTGCCTATCTATCTATATCTCTGTTTTGTTTATATATCTGTCTGCCTATCTATCTATATCTCTGTTTTGTTTATATATCTGTCTGCCTATCTATCTATATCTCTGTTTTGTTTATATATCAGTCTGCCTATCTATCTATATCTCTGTTTATATATCAGTCTGTCTCTCTGTTTATATATCTGTTTGTCTATCTGTTTATCTCTGTTTATTATTTCTGTCTATCTATATCTCTGTTTATATATGTCTGTCTATCTCTGTTTAGTTTATCTGTCTGCCTAGCTATCTATATCTCTGTTTAGTTTATATATCTGTCTGCCTAGCTATCTATATCTCTGTTTATATATCAGTCTGTCTCTCTGTTTATATATCTGTTTGTCTATCTGTTTATCTCTGTTTATTATTTCTGTCTATCTATATCTCTGTTTATATATATGTCTGTCTATCTCTGTTTAGTTTCTGTCTGTCTATCTAAAACTATATCTCTGTTTATTTGACTGTCTAGCTATCTCTGTTTATCTATCTATCTATCTATCTATCTATTTTCTATCTGTCTGTATAAATATGTCTACACAGTATTGTCTGTCTATACATCTGTGTTGTTATCTGTCTCTCTCTATCTGAAATAAATTATACATTTTGTAATCGATCTGTGCCAAAGCAATTTTAAATCATTGATTTATGCATTAAACCGATATAAGAAAACGTGCTTAATATGAAAATGTTAGACAGTTAGCTACTTTTTCTTTCCTTTTTTTTAATTCTATTTTAACGCCACACTTTCTGCCCTAAATGATCAATTGGTCATCATGTTTTTGTTAGTCTCACTTCGGAATAAGTCGCAAAGAAATAAATATTATTGTTGCTATTTCGCTGCTACTTCTGCTCGTGGTGCTTAGGCTGCTTCGTGGAATTGCTTTTAAAGTGCAATATACACGTGTGCACTTCTGTGAGTGGGTGTCTAGGCCAAACAATTCTTTTCCAATGTTTTCAGTACTGTCACAAGTGATTGCTTACCACTGCCTGTGGAAAATCGCGCTTTTAAAACATAAAGATAATATTGAAAAATGAAAAATAAGTGGAAGTAAAGAAAGTATTTTTTTTTTTTTTTGCATAAGAAAAAAAGTGAAAATAATAATTCTTTCCTTGTTTTTTAATATAAGATTTTAAAATTAATTTTATTTGTTTTCTTTAAATGTGTTTTTTTTTATTCATTTATTGATATCACCCGCAAACACATTTTTTAAGGTTTTGAATAATCCAGAAATATTCTTTCTTTGGTGTTTCGTTTCCTCTTCTTTTTTTTTAACGATAAAACTTTGTTATTAATTTGGAGTTGGCGCATTTTTTCATCATGTCTGCACATTTTTCAGCAAATCTTTTGGGGTACCTTAAAATAAAATTTATTATAAAAAAATGTTCTTCGTCAGATGACACTTGCTATTTTTATTTTACAGTTGTGGGTCTTTGTGGATTTTAAGATCACAAAATTAGATTCAGAAGAAAAAGGATAAAAAAAAAAAGATTTGGTATTTGCTTTTTGCACATTGAATTCAACATTTCTACATTAATGATTCATTAAAAGAACAAAAAAAAAAAGTGAATCAGATGAGACACTAAAAAAAGTAAAAACGCTTTTTTTGTTATCTTACTTTTTTTTTTTTTTTTTTTTTTTTACTGAAATTGATTGAAATATAACAAAAAATAAAAATATTTATACTTACAATTATTTCCTTACTATTTGTTTATTTTATTTTTTTCACACGAGCAAATCTTTTGAATTATTGTAAAAACCCAAAAACAAACAAACAAAAAAACCAGAAAAATTCAATGTCCTTTTGAGTTTCTGTTTGTTTAAAAGTTTAATTACTTTTACTGTGCTATTGCTAAAAAATATAACAGTGTGGATTAAAAAATTAAAAAAAAAGGTTATCATTGTGATTTTTACTCCCTTAAAAAAAACGTTGTTGCATTCAACAAAAAATAAAATTAGAGCGGAAAAGCACTTTGAAATAGCAAAAAATAGCACTTTGGTTAGGAAAAGTTATTAAAAGGCTTTTACGACAAATTTGTCTGGTCACTTGAAGTTGTTTTTGTTTCTAATTAATAAGTAAATGCTACTGACTGATCCTGAAAAAAGATTTTCTCTTAATGGCTAAGAAAAAAAAAACTCTTTTGCAATTCAATTAAGTCTTACAAAAAAAATCAATGCTTTAGGTCTGTCAATTCATTATGCGAGACTAGAAAAAAAATTATCGTCGTGACCGTAACATTTCAATTTACAATTTTTACATTCTTTCACCTAAAATTACTGTTGTCTGTAGATAAACAACGAAACACTAGTGATACTCGGTAAGGGCAAACACTTTTTTATTTTATTAACTTAGTACGGCTACTATGCTTCACTCAATAAGGATCGAACTCACTACTTTTAGTTTAGTAGTAGTACTAATGATCAAGTAGATTTGCTCGTTAACCAAGTACATAGATATTTAATTTAAACATTGTCACTGTATTCAATTCACAACACAATTATAAAAGAAAAGATCATTTTTGTAAAATAACTGAGGAAATTTCACTCGAAACCTGTTTTAATTTTATTTTTAAAGCTTTTTTTCTTAAATCTTTTATAAATTTTTATGTGTTGTTCAGTTAGCTAAAGATTTTAAATTTTAAATTATAACAAAATAAAAGAATAACGTTGCTATCATGACACCTAAAAATAAAAGAAAAAGCTCTCTATTCTTATATTAATTTTTTTGAAAACCGTTTTTTGGGGGGTAAAAATGATTTAATTTTTTTTTTTTTAAATTGAAAATAAAATATTTCAGTCGGGTTCTTAAAAACGCGCACATAGCCTAAAAGACTAGGAGTAAGAAAATGAACTGACTAGCAATAAAAATGGAGGTTCTTGCTGAAGATCATGCAATTAAATGTGTCACACATCGATTATTGAACAATAACAGTAAACACAACAAAAATAATATCGATTGAAAAGTGGAATTGTCGAGCAGAGTTCAAATTCTGCTTTAGTCAGTTGCGTTCCGTTTCGCACTAATGGCCTTGGAAAAGAATAAATATTTAAAATTATTTTAAAAAACGAATTTAAAGTAGAGCACATTTCAGAAAGGATTACGCAATACTTATTTCGATTGATTAACCACGTTACTTAGACCGATTACTTCGCTACTTATGTAAAGTAAAAAAAAAACTTTTTTTTTTTTAATTTATTAATGTTCACCAAATACAAGGCCCAAGAGCCACTCAAGGTAGATGGTTACTGTAGACTTGTATTAGCATAGGAAAGGACAAGCGTTAGGAATATAGATAGTGGAAAATCAAACCTTGGCAATAATATGCTATAATTGTATATGTGACAGATGGCTATAAAAATCCACTGTTTATTTTATGGCTAAATTGTTTAAATAATGCACTGACTATCGTTTGTATCATGTGGCAATAATTGTAAGTAATGGTGCACTAAAATAAGTAACCAAGAAATCGTTTTAAGTTTTTTTAATATCAGTGGCAAAAGCATATACTCTGTCTCTCTCTCTCTCTATCTATCTATCTATCTATCTATCTACACACACACACACACACACAATTTATGTTATTTATATTGTTTGGACTGTTGCCCTTATCTTTATTGTCATATTCAAAACAGCCCAAACAATGTAAATAGTTACAATACATCAGTTCAGAAATATAGACAGATATCCAAATAAGTTTCATTAAAAATAGCTGACAAGGTATGTCTTTTAATTTCCTACTGTATTTTTCTACACTTGACCATTTCAAACATCTATCTTCCCAAAGAAAACCAGGATGCAGACAAAGGAATTCTAATTGTCTGTGTACACCATGTCTGTTCTTGATAATAACAATGACTGCAAAAGTCAAAAGTACTTGAACAAAAATAACAAAGTATGAACTTTGAACCATTTATCCACAACTTTGAACATAGTACTCAACACCTTATCCAATAATTAGAAAAATACAATAAAAATGAAACACACCCCTTGCTGGTTCTTTTTAATCAAACTTGTTTGAATGAATATTTGCTGCATATATATATATATATATATATATATATATATATATATATATGAATACTTGCTGCCCAAATATACCTTAAGTTGGCTAGAAAGTCCTGATTCACTTCAGAAGGAGAAAGTATACAGCAAAATTTTATGGAGCAACACCAACATTTTTTCTTCAAAATAATGTCCATCTTTCTCAACAATCTTCTGCCAGCAATCAGACAGCATCCAAATCTGTCCCAGATACCAGTCTGCTGCTTTGAATAAAAAAACTGTAAACAAGCTTCCTTCACTTCATCAAAATTGGTGAATTGCTGATCGTGTAAGAAGTTTGCCATTGAGTGGAATACACCATAATCACTTGGAGCAGCATCAGGACTGAATGGTGGATGTGGAAAAGTCTTAACACCGTCCATCTGTTTGAATTTCTTCTTAGTCAATCTGACAGTGTGTGGCCTCACATTGGCTTGCTGAAACAATGGCTGACCTCAATTGACCAAAGCAGGGTACTCTTTCTTTAGTTTGTCATACATGTGGTCTAGCTATTGGCAATACAGTTTAGCATTGATGGTGCAAATGTGTGGAACAAGCTCGAAATGCTGTTTTCCTTGGAAATTCCACCAGAAATCAAGATTTGTTGTTTTCTTTCTGTTTCCTAAGGAGTCAGGACTTTCTGGCCAACCTAGTTAGTGTGTGTGTATGTATATATATATATATATATATATATATATATATATATATATATGTGTGAAAATATATAGAAAATAGGAAGGAACTGGTTAGGTAAATAATCCAAAGTCCTTTAGTATTTTAGTTATTATTTTTAAAAAATAGTGCTCGATACAAAAGTAGAGCATAAATATAATTATTTATTTAAAAATATGATTCCAAATCGCTACATATTAGGTCTCATGTTTCAAAACTAGAGCGAAAAACTTCAATATAATCCTTTAATTTAAAGGATTATATTGAAGTTTTGCTCTAGTTTTGAAACATGAGACCTCTTATGTAGCGATTTGGAATCATATTTTAAATAAAAATAATATATATATATATATATATATATATATATATATAATAATGGACTCTCCCGTCAGTTTTGACGTATGAGGATCTGACAGCTCAGTTATGAAAGTTTGTGTGTTAATCTTAAGTGGCATTTAAGACCTTCTAGTGATTTACAAAGGAGGCCACATATGGAGCAAGTGTGAGGATTGAGAAATGAGATCACTGTTAGATTGGGTGACCTTTTAGATCTTGCTCTCGCTTCTTGAAGATGATTCAGACAAGCAGATTGAAAATTGCTGAGTCCACTAAAATACGTTGATCGCCATTCTACGCGCTCCAAAGCTAAGCACTCAAGGGTGTTATGTGTTATATTGACTGCTGACAAGTTGCTTTTCAGCTTGTCTTTGTATCTTAGCCATGGGCGTCCTACATTCCTTAGCCCTGATCTAACTGGCTGTACATTAGCATCTTGGGTATCCTGTCATCAGACATTCTCAAGACATGACCAGTCCACCGTAACTGAGACTGTATGATAAAAGTCTTGATTCCTCCAATATTACACCTGTTAAACAGGTTCACGTTAGATGTCCTATCTTGAAGCTTAACTCCACAGATTGCACGCAGACAGCTTTTATGGAAAACATCTAGCTGGCGTATATGGTACCTGGATGGAGTCCACGACTCTGAGCCATACAAAAGGATGGTAAAGTACAACAGCTCTGTAAACTGAATTTTTGTATCCAGTCGAATAGCCTGTTCATTCCAAGCGATGGTGTTAAGTTTGCTGAAAGCACTGGTAGCCTTGGCAATCCGATGCATATATATATATATATATATATATATATATATATATTAAAGACATTTTATGTTTAACATTCTTTTTATAGATACAAGTATCTATAAAAGAATGTTAAACATAAAAAATGTCTTTAATAAATTGTCGGACTTTGTCCAATTCTTAATGTATATATATATATATATATATGTAACAAATGTAAATGGATATAGATCCGACAAAATGAAGAAAAATTTGGAAAAAACAAACCAAAAATCTTAAATGCAATTATGTTGTTTAAAATGAATGAAATGTTAAAACGATTTCGGTTTTAATAAACCTTCTTCAGGACAATATCATTAAAATACAGTTCAGTTCAATTTGACAAGATATGCTAAACGGAAAGCTGATCATTTTAAAATTTTCAGTTATCTGTTTTGGATAAGACTTGTTTTTATGACCATGCCTTTGTCAAATTGAACTGAACTGTATTTTAATGAATATTGTCCTGAAGAAGGTTTATTAAACCGAAACGTCAGACGTCGATATTTCATTCATTTTAAACAACATAATTGCATTTTTAGGGATTTTTTGGTTTGTTTTTTTCCAAATTTTTGTTCATATATATATATATATAAATATCTGAAGAAATCAATGAGGTTTTTTACATAGGAAAATGGTAAGAAAAATATATTGTGTATATCTAAAGAAAATATTGAATACATTTAAGTCAAATTATAATTGATGTAAAAATTATAACAATTTTTTTATTAAGTATCTGCTTTAATATTATTATATTATTATATTAATTATTAATATTATTAAGCATTATCTTAGTAAGAAAAAGGGGTATGTTATGAAAAAATATGAAATTTGGGTGTAACTTGAGTTTTGTGTATGTATTGTAAATGAACATGTATCTGATAGTTCATACATTTTAGTAAATGTCATTACTCACTGTTTACAGAATAGAAAATTGACTTAGAGAAACTGGCATTGTGGTATTTGTTGTCTCTTGTGAGTTAGGCTTTTAATTTCTAGCTGGTTTGCTTTTCTCTTTTGGGAAAAGAAGTTGCTTGGAACAGATTTGTATAGATGATCTGGCATTTTTGAGTTGCCTATGACGTATTTCAAAATCACATATTTAACTGTTTTTCAGGAAGTGTAAACTAGAAAGGTTTTGAATTTACTCAGATAAAATGTATTGTTGGTCATTTTACTATAGAATGTGTTGTCAATGGTAATTTTTTTCAATAAAAATGTAGTTTTATACTTTCATAGTATTTTGTTTTTGTTTGGAGGTTCACTATTTGCCCATATCTGGGCCCCATAACAGGTGCTACCACCCCAGATCAGAGTGGACCTGGGAACAACCACAATTAAGAGGTGGTTCCATGCTCCTCAAAAACCTCTAATCTCCTGATCAGATGCTTTGCTGCCAAATGTAGTTTATCATCATACCCAGGACTTACATTAAAAGAGAAATTTCTTCTATAAAATTTACTGTGAATACAAAATTAATAATTAATACTGAAGACACAAAAGAAGGTTTATTGTTTTTTTACATAGTTTTCACATTGTGTGAAAATTTGGAATAAAAGCTTAACACAGGTGTTATGGGAATTGTAAGACTACCCATTTGGTCTTGAAAAGACAGAGGTAAAAATATCACAAGACAAATTGCTTAAGCTTCAAAAAAATCACAGATTTATGTACATATACACATAGGTGCTGTTGCCTCCCTCTGTCTTTTTTACAAATACTTTCACGGTAACTGCTCTGATGAGCTGTTTTCGCTGGCTCTCAGACTTCATGAATTTAAGCATTCAACTAGGCTGGCATCTCGCTCTTACCCTTTCGCTGTCGAAACTGTTAAATATAACCGTCTCTTCTACTCCAATAGTTTCATGTCTTGCACTTCTCACCTGTGGAACTCCCTCCCCAGTTCTTGTTTTCCTGATAGCTATAATCTCCAACTATTCAGATGTAATGTCAATCGACGTCTCCAGATGCCTTGATCTATCACCTATCCTTCTCTTCATCCTTTCCTCTATCACTCCTTATTACTCTCGCTCTAAATCTCTGTAACCCCTTGCGTGCTAGTGGCCTCCCGACTTGCTTGGGGTGGAATTTGCTTTAAAAAAAAAATGAGAGATTGCTAAATATTGATGCATTTAATGTGTCAGTTACAGAATAATATTTAAGAAAGAAAGGAGGAGTATGAGCAAGCTTAGAAATGTGTTTATAAGTTTATATCATCTCTTACTTAGCCTGGCCTACCATGAATCTTGTTTGTGGAGATGGTGTTCTTGCTTGAGTTCAGCTTTGTAAATTTTGGTTGTTCAGAAACTATGTCTTTCTCAGTCTGCCTGCTTCGTAAACGGTTAGAGGACTCTGAGGAAGCTGTGATCTTTATGCCTGCATGCATTGTAAATGGTTAGAGAACTCTGTTCGGAAGCAATGGTCTTTATGTCTGCCCATTTCATAATTGAAGGATGTCATCTGTTCAGAAGCTATGGTCACCATCTAAGTCTGTCTGCTTCGTAAATAGTGGTGGACGTCCTTTCTGTTTGGAAGCTACATCTTGTCTCCCTCATGAACCCTCTCCAGTCTCAATCTCCACCCCCTGCGTGCCAGTGTTGAATCATTAAGGGGCGTTAACCTATATTTTCTATAGATTTTTTTTTTTTCAAAATAATTAGTGTATTTTTAATTATACTTGTTTCTGCTTCACCTTTGTTCCAAATATGGCAGCAAATCAACATGTGTAGAGTGAGATGCCATGGTTAAATGTAAATAAATGGCAGAATTGCCCAACAAACAGAATTGATAAAGTTTGCAATAAACACTAAAAAGAAAAGAACAGGGCAAAAATAATACAAAACAAGCAAAAAATATATGCAAGACAAAGTGTTAGGAATCAGGGAAAGCAAATAGTATAGCAAAAAGTTCACAAACTGAGAATTAGGGATTGACACACAAGAGCAGATTTGGATGAACGAATACATTGTTCTTACTTCAAGGCAAGGCAGACTGGGACTAAGTCATGAAACCAAGAACTAGCCTATTTTATTGGCTCAGAAGAAATCCCAGGGCAAAAAACAATATAAACCAAGAAAACAATATATGCAAGGCAAATCAACAATAATAAAGCAAAAAGTTCACAAACTAAGAATTAGGGGTTGACACACAAGAACAAATTTGGATGAATGAATACATTGTTCTGACTCAAAGCTAGACAGACCAGGAATGAGTCATATGAAATCAAGAACTGGCCTATTTTATTGGCTCAGAAGAAATCCCAGCATGCATTTGTGTGCTCCTGCCTATAAATTGGAGAAGGGAAATTATTTTTGCAATCACTCCTAATAGGATTTGAACCAACAGTGTGCATTTATTTATTTACCATCAAGTCATGTGATGCATACAGCCTTTTCACCTTCCAAATAGTTTATAAAAAAAGTTCTAATGTAGTATAGTGATTTGTATAAATATATGTTGTGTTATGCATATTTAAATTTAGTTAATAATGTTGTTATAATTTATTATGAATGTTTATTATTTTTCAAACACTTAATATTTGGAATATAATATGCAAGTGTTTGTTTATATAGGTGGATTGATATAAGAATGTGTATTGATAATAAATATTGAATTTCCTATTTAAAATGTCATAAAAAAAGGTCCTAGGTAAAAAAAAAAAAAAAAAAATCTAATTTTAATGCAATATGGTACTGCATTCAGCAGGTGTTCAAGGTACAAGATGCTCCTAAATTGGTTGGGGTATTATATATTATTTAAATCCCATCTAAGGAACACACTTACATACATACAAGATTAGAGTTTTGCTATTAGACATTTTTGGAGGCTTTTTCTATAGAGCCACTTTTTGTGTGTCTTTTTGACGTATCTCTACAACATTTATTTACATATTTGTTAATTTAATGATTAAATTTTGAATATTGCTACACACACACCTCTTTTTCTTCTATGTGTTGTGTCCCTTCAGGACGCTGGTGATAATGCCATGAAGATGTAAGGAGATACTGGGAGAGAAAGAGAATGAAAAGACGTTAAGTGAAACTAGAAACCCAATCCTAAACAGGAAACAAGGGATAAAACTCTATTCTTGTTTAAAAGACCAGGGATGAGTATAAATGAAACAAATTAGAGAATATGAATTTGACGGTGGTACCTATGATTATTAGAGCACTTGGAACAGTGCATAAGAACCTAGAAAATGAAATGGAGGAACTGGAAATCTGATAGAGAATTAAGATCATCCAGAAGGCAGCTTACTAGAAATAGGTAAAATAATGAAGGGACTTGATCTCATTATATAATTCTTTTTTTTTTTTTTACTAGTGTTCCCTCTGTACAAGCCCCAAGGGCCACTCAAGGTAAAGATTTACTGAAAGCGGTTGTTGTGTGAGGAGCACAATTTATATAGATATGTGGGAAAGATAAAAGTTAACCCTAGACTTGAAGGAATTAAGATTGTAGTGGTTGGGAAAGCATCCTCTTAGGATTCTGTACCACAATTTAACAGTTCTTTGGAAGACACTATCTGAGTGGAACTTACTCCTTACAAAGAGAACGTACAGTGAAATGTTATCAGATATGAAAACAGGTAGGTTTGATTAATTGAGGAGAAGAGGTGGATTCATGCTTTTCCCAAGAGTATTTGCTCGTAAGTGAATATAACAAACCCAATTGGAATTGGAACTTTGTATTCTAATTAACAATTCCGAGCCATTATCTATTACGCCAGCTACACATCCAAAGTGGAAAGTATATATTAAATCTGTTGCTAAGTCTGCAGCTAAGAAAGTTCACTATGCTGTTCTAGACAATTTTTCTTGCCAAAATCTATCTTAATATTTATAAGTCTACCATTCATCGTTGCTTTGAATATTGCTGCCACATCTAGGTGCTCTTGCTATATCTTTAGAGATTCTTGATAAAATCCAAAGAAGAATCTGCAATGTTATTGGTCCTGACCGGGCATCTCAGTTTCAGTCACTTTCCCACTGACCTAACATAATTTTCCTGTGTCTTTTCTATAAATATTTTCATGGTAATTGTTCTCATGAACTTTTCTCTGTTGTATTCATTGTAAATATTCATTGCAGTTTCATTTTTAAAAGTTATTATTTTTTTCCTCACCCTCCAGAGACAAATTGTACATATAGGAACTAGTTGAGACTTTGAGGTATTATGGTGACTGTAGTAAGAATGGTAAATAAGAATTTGTTGTTTTGGTGTAAGGGCTACTGTGGTATGTTTGTGTCAGTAACTGTGACTATCTAAGTTTAAGATAAGACAGATTGAAGACCAGCTTTCCCCTACACCCACCTTTTGGCCTTGTGCCACATTTTTGTATTAAAACACAATTCTGTTTACCTCGGGGTTCTTGATAAGATCCAAAGACAGATATGCAAAGCAATTGGCCCTGATCTGGCATCTCATCTGCAGTTGCTCTCTCACAGATGTGTCATCGCCTCTCTCTGTCTTTTTTACAAATGCTTTCATGGTAATTGCTCCGATGAGCTGCTTTCGCTGGTTCCTAGGCTTCATGAATTCAAGCATCCTATAAGGCTGGCATCCCACTCTCACCCTTTCACTGTTGAAACTGTTAAATGTAGCCGTCTCTTCTACTCCTATAGCTTCATATCTCACACCTCTTGCCTGTGGAACTCCCTTCCCTTTTCCTGTTTCCTTGATAGTTATAATCTCCAACTATTCAAATGTAATGTCAATGGACATCTCCAGTTGCCTTGATCTATCTACTATCCTTCTATTCATATTTTCCTCTATCACTCCTATCTGATCTTGCTCCAAATCCTCTGTAACCCCTTGCATGCTAGTGGCTTCCAGCCTTGGTTGGGGTGAAATGCTTATTAAAGAAAAAAAAAATAAATAAATATTATTTTCCTCTATGGTACCTGGATTTTATAAATTTAAGCGGTAAGGTCTCATCATTTTGCAGTTGAAATAGCAAGATGTAAGCAAGTTCTATGCTAACAATTTCTTCTGTCACACTTCTCGTTAGTGGAACTCTCTTTCAGCCTCTTGCTCTCCTGTCAACTGTGATCTTCAAAAATTTAAATGCAATGTCAGTCTTCTTAATTCTTGTTCTTTTATTGTCCTCTCTCCTTAATAGTATATTTTTTTTTATATTCCCTAACATTCAGTAATCTCTTGTATCCTAGTGGCTTTATTGCTTTGCTTGGGGTGAAATGATAAAAAAAAATGAAGAAATCTCTCAAGATCTGAATTTTTTTTTCCAGCTTTATTAGGTTTTTATCTTGGTTGTCTGTTGCAACTGCAACATTTATGATCTAACAAATTTTTTTCTTGTTGAAGATGATTAGATCTAACTTGGATTGCTGCTAGTGCCATTGTCTGTAATTTATTTCTTTTATTTTAATGAGAAATGAAGCACAAAGTTAGCATTAATCTCAAAGATTATTAAAGATATCTGCAGGTTAAGCCAAAGAAAATCTTTATCAAGAATTAGGTTGATATTTCATTGCCTCATCGTTACGCACACATTCCACGTAATGCTAAACACTCAGCCAAAAAACCTAAATTCTATTGAAATGCAGATTGACAAAAATCCTTATTTACCTATGTGCTGGAAGTGAAACTTGGCTTTCTGTTTAACAATTCTGAGCCATTATCCATTACACTACCTGCACATCCAAGTTTACAGCACCTGGTATTCCCAAGTGGTCACCCATCTCGGTATTGATCAGGCTTTATATTGCTTAATTTCAGTGATGGTATGGGAGCTGGTGTTTCAACATGATATGGCTGTAAGCCAACTGATTAAAAGAACAGAATGGACAAAATGATGAAGTCATTTACTGATAAGTTTAAAGTGACAAAACTTTTTTTTTTTTTTTTAAAGTGTCTCGTCTATATTTATCACCACTTTAATGTCAGCTGACATTCTTTCTGCTGTCTGATTCTGATACAGTTCAGTGAACGCTAATTGAGGTGAAATTGTTTTTCCACTGACATTATTATCTGTTTTGGGGTACTTATCCTTAATACTTATGTATTGGCAGGGTTGTCAACTTGGTTTACTCTTGAAAGCCCTAATGCTAGTAACGTTTGAGTATCAATTATGTCCTCAAGGACACATGGCCCAGTGGATAAAGATGTTGGTTAGATCCAGTGACTAGACCCAAAGAGTTGTGTGTTGAATAACAAGCCACAGCAGTGGTGACCCAAAAACTTGGAGAGTTGAGTTGAAGGGAAATAACTGAGACATCCAGAAGAAACATGGAACTAGAACAATCTACCCCGGGTCAGTTCGAAATTCTCATCACCTGAAAAGGCCAGAGTGTACAACGGTCGAAATGTTGTGAATATGGCAATGAAGATGAGGATAACAGTCTGAATAGTGTAAATAATACAATAATATTTAACTTTTATATTCTTAAGTCACATATGCATTTGTGAATAATATTAGTAGCAAAGTGGTTAGGACCTCAGGTTATGGCCATATATTGTTGAAACACTGATTCTTGTTCAATCATTGGTTAAGCAATGTCAAGTCTAGTCAGTACCTAGATGGGTGACTAGTTGGGAATACCAAGTGCTTTAAGTTAGAATGTGCAGGTGGTGTAATAGATAATGGCTTGGAATGAGAAATTGGAGAGCTGAGTTCAAATTCCAGTTGGGTTTGTTACATTCATTTATGTGTAAATACTCTTGGGTGATTATGAATCAAAAAGAGATAGGATTGCTCAAGCACATCACATCCGACCCTATCAGCATGCATTGGGTCAGTATGGCAGTGTAACAGTCCCATTCCTCAATATGAATCTGTGGAAGGCCTCTGTCTGACAAAGGATCATCACATGCTGAGAAGATGATTCTGGCAAACATTGTGAGTATAACAACCAAGATGAGGATGTTGGTCTGAATAGAAAGGCATATAATAATGATAATTCCTCATCTCAAAGATCCTGGGAAACATTGTGAGTATAACAACCAAGATGAGGATGCTGGTCTGAATACAAAGGCATCTAATAATGATAATTCCTCATCTCAAAGATTCTGGCAAACATTGAGAGTATAACAACCAAGATGAGGATGCTGGTCTGAATACAAAGGCATATAATAATGATAATTCCTCATCTCAAAGATCCTGGGAAACATTGAGAGTATAACAACCAAGATGAGGATGCTGGTCTGAATATAAAGGCATATAATAATGATAATTCCTCATCTCAATAATTCTGAAAGAACTGGAGTCATATGCATTTATGCATTAGAACAGTAGCACAGTAGAGGAACCTTATAAGCCAGGACTGTCTTGATACCAATGAAATGTGGGGCTGATGGCTAAAAAAAATAATGGAAAAATAAATCAAAAGTAAGTTATGCTACTGAAATGGCAGAGCCAGTGTCTTGTGAATTTACAGAAGATTAGCATATGTTGATTGATTCTGCATATGCAGCAATTTTTTCCCATTTAACTACAGAAAAAAAAATACATTTGTGCTGTCCCGCAATAAGAACTATTGATTATAATACCCCACCCTTTACTGGATGAATTACACCCCTGGGAAGTGCTGAAGAATATCCTAGATAAAACCTAAGGATAAAACCAACATAAAAAAAAAAGAAGAATGGTTCTTGTTTCATTTCCAAATTACATTCTTTTATTTGATAAACTATTACTTTGGTTCTCAACAATTTCTTACTCCATACTCACTTTTCTCCATATTTCATAATATCATTCCCCACTTCCAGGATTGCGTCTTGGGTATGACGATAAACTACGTCCAACAGCAGGGCTTCTGATTAGGAGGCTTTGAGGAGTGTGGAACCTCCTCTTAATTGCTGGCATTCCAAGGTCCACCCTGACCCGAGGTAGTAGCACCTGTTACGGTCCCAGCTATAGGCAGATAGTTAACCCTGAAACTGAGGTAAAAGGCATTATAAAAGTGTAAAAATAGGTTTTAATACCAAAAATACTTTGTAAAAAATTATTACCAGAAATAAATTTTTGAAGAAAAAAAATATTACCAGCAATATGTTTTTGAAAAAATCTATTACCAGCAATATGTTTTTGGAAAAATAATATTACCAGCTATACAGTTGTCAGCGTTAAATGTCCCATTGAGGTTGATATGCTGTAAACCAAACCAAACCAAACCCAACTTCCAGGATTGTCTAAGAGAGTGGTTCCCAACAACCAATTTTTGACCTTTAATCTTTTCACCATATGATGTCATTTCCCAGAATTCTCTGAAATAGTGTCTCTCAACAACCATTTTTTGCCCATATTTCTTTTTCACCATATTTCAAGATGTCATTTCCCATTCCCAGCACTGTGTGACTGAAAAGGAGCATTGTTGAATTATAGTTGGAGAAAGATCAATATTCCAATATCTTGAATCTGTGAATGTGTAGTCTCAATTTCTCTCCTTTCTGAAGCCATTGTTCAGTTCCATCATTATTTTCCCCATGAAAAATCTGAACTGATTGCATATTCATCACTTCTGTTTGATCTCACCTATTCTAGTTGAACAATGGTCTCTTCCACTTGAAATTTTAATATCAATGTCATGGCTTCCATTTTGAGTTTTTGCAATCACTTTTCAGTTTCATATCAAACTATTTTTAGAATGTAAATTAAAATGTTTTACCAATTGATATTGGCATCGAGAGATGTACAAGTAACATAGTCGATATTGGCACAAAATGTGGAATTGGTGAGACAAGTTCAAATTCCAGCCTGTTCTGTTGTGCTCACATTTACACTAATGCCCTTTGTCTTCATTGTAGTAAGCTTTTCCATTTATGATTAGTAAATTTAGTTTTTACTTAATAACAATATTACCTAATCACTACTAATTAATACAGAATTTTAAAAGATTTAAAACTTTATAAATTATTATAATTAAAATTTAAAAACAAATTCATTTTTCATTGAAAATTTTTTTTTTCTTATAACAATAATATCCATAATATATTCAGAAAAGCAATTAAAAGTTTTCTTAATTAAATAATGTCTTAGTTTTATTGCATTTTTATTTTCGGATTCAGAGGGCTCAGATGTCAATCTAATATTATCAGAAATTTACATGTCAAACCTAGTTCGTCAATGTAAGATTTTGTTGGACAACAGACAGAAGTTGAGTCTGCTCTGACCCCCTGTCTTGGCTAGTTGGTGAGTGGTTTATATAGCAGGCTGGGATGTTCCATTTTACTACTTGGGCAAGTCTATTCTCTAGGTCTTGATTTGCTGGTGACTTTGGTGTGGATACTATGCTCAATAAATATCCATCATTACACCGTGAATGTTGTCTGTATTGAGTTACAGCCCACTTTGGGATCCTCGGCGTGGTGTAATGGTTAGCAAGCTTGTCTTGCTAAAACAGTTACAACTGGTTAGTGAGTTTGAACATCACTAGATGCTCCATATTTTGGCCTTGTGCCACATATAAGCTACGCTTAGAAAATCAAAGTGTGTAAATTGCTATCTCGAGTGGTTTGTAACACCAAAAATCATCTCTCAGTTGTGCCTCTGTCTTTGGGCAGAGTCCACTTAGGGAGGACTCCGTCAAAGGACAGAGTTGCAACTGAGGAAAATTATACTGAGAGGTGCTGGCCCTGGGTAACAGTTGCCAAAGGCTGTGCCCTCTCATTGCACTAGAGAGAGGGATTGGTGCATGCACTGAGGCCAGCACAATCAATAGTTGCAGGGGCTGTGGACAATTTTTGCTCCTAGCCCAGGTGTATGTGCTCGGGCACCCACTGTAAAAACTGACCTTGTGTCACAACTCATCTTAGTGGGGAGACAGAGTAAATACCTTGAGTTACAGCCTGTTTTTTTTTGTCTGCCAACTGGATGCTAGTTGGGAACTTCCCTGTGAGAAGGAGTATCATATTTTTGATTCTTCAGTCAAGTGTTATATGTGGTATGTGCTTGGGCACTCATTTGGATTCATGACTGACAAGTCAGAAGATTTCCCACTGTCATTTCTTTTTGTCCTAAACTGGTTGTCAAACAAGGCTATAAAACTCAGTCCATCTGTCTATTCAACCTATAGCAGGGTGGATAAGAAATGAATTCATACCTTGCCTAAGGGTATTTGCACATAATTGAATGTAACTACTCACACAGAATTCAAACTCTGGTCTGTGATTTCTCACTTCAAGCTGATATTTATTATGCTAGACAACACATCCCAATCCTAGAAAATGAAATATTAAAAAAACATATCCAAAACCAACAATATAAGTTGGCTATGTTGACAAAATATTAACTAACAATACAGAAGTAAAAAAAAAAATCTGAACTATATTTGAAAATAGCTGTCCTTAATTTTACATTAAATAAGTATAGGTAACTTTTTATTGGAGATACTGAAATCAAACTGATGCAATAATTTAGATATCTGGGAAATGTTCAAACAGAGGATGGAAAATGAGACATAGAAATCTGAATTGAGATAGTGAAAGATGCCTTCCAAAAGCTGAGCAAAGTATTAAGAAACAGAAAAATAATAGAAACAAAGAAAGAGTACTGAATTGTTATGTAGTATCAACTACATAACAATTCAGTACTCTTTTTTTTTTTATTTCTATCGATGTCCTCCTATATGGCAGTGAATGCTGGGCAATCTTTTCACAGATGAAGAAGAGATTTGAAGCAATAGAAATTTTTGTTATAAAGAAGGATGCTTGAGAATACCATGGATCAAACATGTGAGAAATGATGAAGTTCTAGAGACAATGACAACAAAAAGGACACTCATAATTAATCTGAGGAAGATATAGTTGAAATTTCTGGAGCATATAAATGAGGAAAGAGGGCTTGGAAAATTTGATACTCACAGGACAGATTGACAATAAGGGGACAGAGGAAAGCAATGCACAACTTACTTGGTGAGCTTGGATGGTTGAGCAGCATTTGGGAGAGATGGTTAAAAGACAAAAGTTATTAAGAACTACAAAAGACAGGAAATTGTGGAGAGCCATGATCACCAATTTCCGGAAGAGGCACGACACATAGAATCAGAAGAATTGATTTGGATAGTGAAAACTTTAAAAATTTCATCTATAAAAATTGGTAACCAACTTAAAATCATGTCTACTTAACTACAACGGTGAATGCTCTCACGGATACAAAATAACCATTATTAATAATTTAATTAAACAGTGCAACTTTAATATACTCTGTATGCACAATATTTCATAACAAACATGAAAAGACGAAATAAACATTAATTAACACTAATTTCTGTAACTACCTAATTGATAAACTAATTAAATTGACCTTAGAAAAAAAATAGGAATAATACAAATAATAATGTAAAAAAAAAAACATCATAAAACTATTCTTCAAAGCCAACTATATAGCAACCACAAACGCAATGAAAAGCTCAAAAAACCCAATGCATCAACACATATCACCTATTGACAAAAACAAAGAATTAAGCTTTTTACTTGCTTTAAAAAACAAAAAAACAAACCTTAAAAGCCACTGATGATACATCAATAAAAAAATCAAAACTTCAGCAAACAAATTTTGTCTATGAATTCAATTTCCCACTTAGGGGAGATCTCTGATGATAATAATTCAAACAGCACTGCACATTGATTACACAACCATTACATTATCATGCCAGTTAACTTGGAATTTATCCAATAATACAGGGTGCCCCACAAAAAAAAACAGGAAATTTGGTACAGTTTATTTAATTGATGGAATTTTTGTTACAGTTATTTAAAACAAAAGAAAAAGATAGATATTTAGTAGCTTAAAACCGAACAAAAACAAATGTTGGATGTGGTGTTCAAACTAAAAAAGTTAATTATTTTTATATGTTAGTTAATTTTTTTCATCATATAGTAAATCTAAAATTTCCTGATTCTTTGTTTTTTGTGGAGCATCCTATAGTTTAATTAAATTACCAACCCAGCAAAAGAAATCACATATTCTTATCAATAATGAAAATTACTAAATAAACCGTAAAAATGAATGCAATTACTAGAAACTTCAAAAAGTATGCAATCATAACTCTCCACATCTTCTTGTCCCTTGTAGCACTTAATAAGTTTTGTCTTTTTGTTATTTCTCTCAAATTTAAGATAAAAAATATTAAATATATTTTATAACTTGAAAAGCAAAGCATAGACAAGACAAACATTTGTATAAAGATGTGATATTTTAAAAAAAATGAAAAAATGTTAGATCTGATGTGCTTTTAATTAACTCAGCCATGAAGAGTGTTGTTGACCGAGCAAAGTTCTATGGTACTTTTTTAAAAAAAAAATCACATATTCCCAAAAGTTCATAACTGCTCAGTTTTGTATCTGAAATGTAAATAAATCGACTTACAAAGAAATAATGTACTTATTTATTTATAAATCTAACATCTTTTTATGACTAAACATTATTTGTGGGCAAGTTGGTTAAGAGCACGTCAGATCTAACAACATTTTTTCATGAAAATGGGGGATGCAGGTTTGAATCCTGCTGGAGTTTTTTTTTTTTTTTTTTTTTTAATAAGATTTCTGAATATTCAGGTTGTTAGATAAAAATAAATATAGTTTTAAAAAGTAAATGGAACATCTATTCAAATATGGGTATCTACTAAAAATACTGTTTAGTGATAAAAATATGTTGGATTAATAAATAAAAAATTGCATTACTTCTTTACATACATACATACATACACACATATATATATATATATATATATATATATATATATATATATATATATAAACTACCTAAAAAGAGCCAGGTAAGTTTGCCTGGCTCTTTAGGTTCGTAGTTAGATTTGCTCTACTTAGTGTATTGAGCACTTTGCTTAGTTATTTTTACTTTTACTTGTGTCGGAGGTTTTTTTTCTTTGGACTCTGAGCTTGGATTCTGGACGATTGTTTTTGCCTCAATTACATCTTTTCTTTTTTTTATCCCTTATTTTTCCTTGGGTATTGATTTGTTCATTTACAAGCCAAAACACCTATATATATATATATATATATATATATATATATATATATATATATATATTATATACAGGGTGCGATGGATAAATTGTCATCTAAATTATGCAAAAATGAAAATGAGACATCAGTCTCATTTTTTCAGATATATTTACCAAAATTACGCAAAAATATCTTGAAAGAATAAAGAGTAAATTTATTCAATGAAATTGCAATTGGCTTCAACCACAGCCTCCAGAAGACTTCAGAATCTCCTGCAACTCTTTTGTATGGTCACCTTGTTTAAGTCGGTGAATGCTGCCATAATCCTTGCCTTCAGTTCATCTTGGGTGATACAAGGATTTTTTTGATCTCTTTCTCAACTGTGCACCATACATAATTATCAAGGGGGTTGCAGTTTGTGGAGTTAGGTTCCCAGATGTAAGAGGTGATGTGGTTGCAGAAATTGTCTGAAGCCATGACTGGGTTGTGCTTGTGTGGCATGGTGCAGAGTCCTGTTGCTAGACATAGTGATTTCCTGCAGACACCCTCTTGACCCAAGGACAGAACTACCTCTTCGAGGCACTTCAGGTAGGCCTCTGTGTTGAGTCTGAGTCCCTCACCAACAAATTCGGGAGTTCTTTTCTTATCAGAATGATCAGAGTGAATTTTTTGAGCTGCTGTGCCTTCATAACCACTATTAGACTCATCCAACTCTTTCTGAATTCTCGGCACTGTCCTAAGATTGGCACTGAAACATTCTGAAATGTGCGTATTGGAGCTTCTGGCGTTTATACCAAGCAGTAAAGCATGCTGTTTCCAAATTTCTTATGGAGTGAATTGTATCATGTTACACTTTTTCTCATTGACAGTATCTCAACTGACCCTACTATACTGTGTAGTCAACAAAATCAAAAACAAACAATGTGCATGCATGAAATTAAGATTATAAAATGGCAACAGTTTACTCATTGCATCCTGTATATATCTGCAAAGAAACGGAATGTTTTTTTTTTACTTACTAGTCCAACAGATTTTTATTACTTAAACATTATTTTTAGTTGATTTATACTCCCTCTATTTATTAAACAGTATATTTATTTTCACCTACCAGCCTGAAAATAACGTTAAGTAATAAATATCAGTTAGATATATATATAAAAAAAATGAGAAATATAAAAAAGTCAATTTCTGGTATCCCCAGAGTGGACAGAGTGATTCCTGGAGCGTCCGTCCGTCTATGAAGCACTATGGTTAGGATGCTGAAGGTGACCCTAATTGGCTAAGTGACAAACTATATATATATATATATATATATATATATATATATATATATATATATATATAATATAAAAGCACAAACTCTAATATTCCATGGTTATAATTTATTACATTAGAATTGTAATCATGATCCAATTCATCAGACCTACAAGATGAATTAGATTGTGATTACGATTCCAGTGTAATAAATTATAAACCATGGAATATTAGTGTTTGTTTTTATATTATATTCTTACTTTGTCATGGACATTGAGTTCTACCTGGATTATATATATATATATATATATATATATATATATATATATATATATATATATATATAGACCACCAATATTATCTATCTATCTACCTATCACTCACTCTCTCTCTCTTTCTCTCTCTCTCTCTCTATATATATATATATATATATATATATATATATATATATATAGTGGGTACACTGAGTTGAATTGACATCCTGTTTTTTATTTTCTTGAATAGTCAAATCACTATCAACTGGCCTAGATTGAGAAGTCCTGGGAAACAAAGAATGTGACTAATTAGAGGAATCTTTAGTGGGAGCTATCAATTTAGGCCGGTTGATACCAATTTACTGCTCAAGAAAATACAAAATAGAGATATCACCTCAAACACATAAGTTAAAATAATGCTTATAGTAATGCCACATTTTTAAAAAATCCATTTAAAAGTTTACCAATTACTCTGTTTTTACGTTTTGGGTATGAAAATGAAGCAAATATCACTTCAAACATGTCCCAGTAAGAGGTGTGCATTCCTTAAGTTTGTAATTGAATCTGGCTATTGTGTTGGTCTCCCATGACCAAATTGGTAATACCATACTTCAGTTATAGAAATAGTTTCTCTGATGGAATTCAGATCTGATTCCTGTCAGTCACTACATTTATCTTTAGGCAGACTTTTTGATCTAGCCTGGTTGATATTAATTTTACTCTTTAAGAAAATAAATAATGGTGATGTCAAGTCAAATATGTGTACCCACTAAAATAATATTCATAGTAATATATATATATATATATATATATATATATTATATATATTTTATATATATATATATATATATATATATATATATATATATTATATATATATATATATATATATATATATTATATATATTATATATATATATATATTATATATATATATAATCTCGAAATAAGAGAAAGAACAAATGTAATAAAAATCCACAGTTTCTAGCATTTATTTTTTTTAAAAAGTGCCCAGTACAAAGTAGAACAAAATATTATTATTATATTTTTATTATAAGTAATTATAATAAAAACATTTAAAATCGCTACACAAAAGCTTCCATGTTTCAATACTATGATTGTACTTCCTCAGGCAATGGTTGGGAACTGGTGATAAAATTATTTTTTTAGGGAAATTTAAAAAAAATTATTACCTCTTTTCTGAAAGTTAAAGGCAGGGACATAAGGTCAGAATTAACAAATATACCTCTGTTAATCGAGACATACCCACAAGTATATTGTTAATTCTGACCTTATGCTCCCCTTACTAACTATATTTATAAAACATATAAATTTATACACATATATTTTAATACATTTTCTGTTTATACATTATTTTTATCAATACAACTTATTTCAGTAAATACCCTGTTGTAATTAAACAGTGTTAATTACATTTACTGGTTTGAATGTTCAAGAAATTTTGGAGAAAATATGTACTCTCCAACAGGAATTGAACCTGTATCCCATAAGGAAACCATCATATAGCATGATGTGCTGTTACTCATTCATCCACATTCATCCACAGGGAACTTTCCTGTCAGCAAAGTCCAGATTACTGCTTATAAAAACAAATCTTTCTCAATAATTCATTTCTGCTTTGAAATGTAACTTAACATAAACAATGACAACATATTAGATGAAATGGATTAAATGGGGCAAATATTTTAATATATTTTCTGTTTATACTTATATTTATAGATTCATTCAGGCCAGTAAATGTAATTAATACTGTTTAATTAAAACAGAGTATTTACTCAATTCTATCCATAATACTGACATATAAACAGAAAATATATTAAAACATTTATCGGATTTAATCCATTTCATCTAATATATATATATATATATATATATATATATATATATATATATATATATAAAATAAAAGAAAGAACAGTAAGATATATAATTTGGTGTTCTTATTGATATTTTCATTTTTATTTTTACAAAACATTGCTCAATGTAAATTTACAGAGCATAAATATTATAAATTAACTGATTTAAAATATGGTTTCTTCACTACACAGGAATTACCATGTTTCAAAAACTGAAGTTAAAAACTTCAAATTTAATTATATAATTAAATGTTTCATCTTCAAGCGAATTTTGGAATAACTTATTTTTAAATTTACTTTTGAAATTGAGTTTGAAATGCACATACAATTCATAATTATTTGTTTCCAAGGATACAGAGAAACCCAATCATTTAGACAGGGGCAGTAGCGTGTTCATTTTTATTAACTATTATTGTATCAATTATGAGTTACATTCGAAAAAGAGGTTAAGTTTAGGGAGGGTAGGGGGTACATTTTTCAGCGAATTTTGACATCCATTCAACGCAATTCATCTGTTTTTTTTTTTTATCAACAACAAAAAGTTTTCAGCATTTTTTTCCATTAAATTCGTACTTGTATACTTAAAGATTCTTTCTAAAAGGAGTGTTTAGGTTAGAATACGTTATATTGAACTACAATTTTAAAATATTATTTTTACTCTTAATTACTAATAGACCTTATTTCTTTTTAAATCAAATAAATGTAATTGGATTACTTAAATTATTTAAAATTATTATTACATATCAAATATAAGTATGTATATTACCAGCTCTTATTTTTTTAAATTTTTATTTTATTTTTAAATATTATTTAAGGAAAATTTTTGACAATTAAAAATATAACTTATACGAGCAAAGATACAATTAAAATATAACTTATATGAGCAAAGATTTATATATATATATATATATATATATATATATATATATATATATATATATATATATATATATAACTTAAATATATATCTTTGCTCATATGAGTTATAAATATATATCTTTGCTCGTATAAGTTATATTTTAATAGGATGTTAGAATTCATTTAATAACACTTTCAAAATTGAATATTTCTTGGTGAGTGTATGGGTGTGTCTTTGTCAATGTATGTGTGTTTCTTTGTTTGTGTGTGCCTTTCATTGTGTGTGTATGTTGTTGTTGTTTATTTTTTTAAGGGTTGTGAACATATTTCCTGTCTCATTGCTTTTTTGCGTGTTTATATATCCAAATATGTCTGAGTATTTATGTATTATAACCTGATTGTGTATGTATTGTCTTTTGCAAGATTTCATCCTCCCCTGCCCATGTCTTCACTTCAAATGTATCTAAGTTGTAACAGAGTTCAGAGCAGCATTAGATCTTAACGTTTATTCCAACTTAATTTTAATAAAAACAAAATAAATAGAAAAACATGTATTTTTTCCTCAGTATCTTCTTTAAATAATTTTATAATTCTAAACTTCATATAGATTAAATTTAAAATTGGTAATTTTTAATTTTATAGTATAATTTAATATTTATTAGAATGAATTCTAGTTTAGTCTAACCCTAATATTAAAGCATTAAATAATTATTATAACCTTAGTCCGTTGTCAAGTTTTTTTGAATTCTCATGTACTTGTATTCTGATTGGTCATTCCAGCTTATGTAACAGCGTTTTCCCTAGTGAGGGGTGTTTGATTGATTTGAACCTTTTAAAACCTTTTATACTAGATTCGACACCATCACTTGATAAGACACCAGAAGTGTTGAAACAAAATGGCTATTTTTGTAGTGATTTTATTACATATTTATGTTATAATTTTTGTATAAATAATTATATATATATATATATATATATATATATATGAAGAAATATAGTCTTAAGATGTGCTATATTTATGGGATAAAGTGCTCAATATCAGAGATCGAGCGTGTGTAAATATAAAAGTGAACATAGAAGATTAATTTTAGTGGATACTCATATTTGAATAGATGCTGCATTTATTTATTAAATGGCATATTTATTTATTTTCATCTAGCAACGTGAATATTCAAGAAATCTTATTGAAGAAAAATATGCACTCTCTGGCTTCCAGAGAGCTTATGTTTTTCTTTTTTGTCAGGCACAAATTGAAAAAATATACATTGTCATGAGATTCAAATCCAGCACAATATTTCCTGAACACAATGGGACAGATTTTGAAACCAAAGTAACTTATATATAGTTTTGCCAGTTCAATGAAACGGATTCTACATTGGCTGTTTTCTCTCTTGTCAGAAAAGAAGCTGTACAATATTTTGATCAGACATTATTACATCAAATTCAGGGAAGTTAGATTGTGTTCCCCACTTGCCTGATGTCAAAAATAACAAAATAAAATGCCAGTATATTCCACAGACACTGAGTGAATTTAATCATATTATTGAAAATCCAAGATGCTTTAGTCTTCTTCAGCGTGTCTGTTTGTCTCAAAGATTAGAATCATTGATTTGTTCATATTTTTACCAAAAGTTTTCTCTAATATTAAACATGAGTTTTTTTCTTCTCTTTCTCTCGAATGATCTGTCTGTTGTATAAAATAAATACTTTTTTCATTATTAGGCTACAGAATTATTGATGTATCTCTACAATTGTATGGTGTCTGTCATTTCAGTGTCTGCCATTTCAGAGTCTGTCAGTGGCTGTTAACCACTCTACCCTTCCTTATGGCCAAGTCTGTCATTGGCTATTATTAATGCTGCCATCATGATTTGGTACCATGATGGCACCAAACCCTTTCAGAAATATCTAAACTGTTGGCTATATACAACTGCTTTCTAAGATCAATGATTAAAAATGGCTTTGAGTGAAGCCTGTGAATTTTGCCAAAGACCATCCTTCTTTGAACCTTGTAGACAATATAAAATCACAAAGAACTGTACCAAATAACAGAATCCACATCACTTGAGCAACAACTAAAATATTTGAATAGAATATAATGACAATTAAGATGTTGATGTTCCACAGTACAAAAGGTTGGGAAGGAAATCCCCCATCAATAGAGTAATATCTCTGAACATTAGAAATGTATTCTCCTGAAAAATTGTTTTAATAGAAACAGTTTGTACTGGCTGCTTGGTCAATGTATGGCATATGTTTCCTTGTAGGGGAACGGCTAATATTACCATTATTATCCTTGTCAGTTTCCCTTGTAACACCTGAGTTTATCAGTGGCTATGATCCATACTCCCCACCCTGTGTCTGAATCTGAGCCACTCTTCCCCCTCTGTGGCCAAGTCTGTTGGTGGCTATGGCTCACACTACCACTCTCCCTGTGTCTATATCTATAGGTGGCTATAATCCTCACATCCATTCCCTACCAGTTGCTATGATCCACTCTAACCCTCTGGTGGCCATGATTTTCACTGTACCCCACATACCCGTGGTTCTGATCCACATTGCTCCCTCTCCCTATGCTTGAGTCTGTCAGTTACTGTTTCCTACCACTTTCATGCCCAAACCTTTCGTGGTTACCCTCTTTTGGTAGCTGTTACCTATCTCTGTGCTCAAAACTATCTGACTAATCATTCATCATGTCTGAGCCTTTGTCTATATTTCTGAGATGAGTTATTTTTTACTATTTACACTATTTACATTGTTCAGACTGTTGTTCTCATCTTTATTGTCATATTCATGATTTTTCTGCCGTTGTACGCTCTGGCCTTCTTCAGGTGATATACATTGGAATTTCAAACCAAAACCTTTATTTCCTCTACCAGGGTAGATTGTTTTCGTTCCACGTGCCATGCCTTTTGTGTTTCAGTTATTTGCCTTTAGTAACTCAACTCTCTAAGTTTTTTTGTTCACCTCTGCTGTGGCCAAGAATTGAACTTACAACTCTTTAGGTCAAGTCACTGGATTACGCCAGTCAACTGATCACTGGACCATGTGTCTTTCCAGTGTATATCATCTGAAGAAGGCTAGAACGTGCAATGGCTGAAATGTTGTGAATATGACAATAAAGATGAAGACAACAGCCTGAACAAAGTAAATATGACTGAGTTTGTTTATTTTAAACCCAATCATTAGATCATATATAATTGATTTAACTATGACAAATTAATATTTGATTTAAAATTTTTTTAACAATACCATGCATTTTGATAAGCTAGCGTTATAAAAAATCTGTTTTTTTCTTTTTTGTTTTATGTTAGCTTTTCATGTTTAATGCAACAGATGGCAAACTTCATCTAAGTCTTCCAATATTCTTGATGCTTCCTGCACTCCATATTGTTTTCACATATTCTTTACTCCATGTTGCCTTTGAAAATTTTTCTTCTGTTCATCTTTTCCTGCAAGTTTTTAAATTAATGTTATTTTTTCTTTCTGCCACTGAAAATTTAATTACTAAGCTTATTTTTTTTCCATTTACAACAAATTTACAGTTATGAAATAAGGTATGCTGAGAAAAAGACCTTCACATGATTAAAATTAAGTTAACAGAAAGATGACATATTCATTGTTATTTTTTTTTTTTTTCAATGCAAAATTAATTCTTATTTACACCTCCAGTCGAAAATAGTTTTATACAGCATTTATTAATGAATGTAAATGAGATAAAAAAATCATAGGGTAAATTTAATGCTGCATATTTATTTAGTATATTTGAACAGAAATTGTTCTTTTTAAATATATAATGTGAAAAACAATGGACATTTTGTGCCTATTATATTTAATGATATTATATTATCATAATATTATTATAACATTATTAATAACATAATAATAATATACATAATAATATATATAATAATATTATTATAATGTTATAATAATATTATATATTATTATATTTAATAATATATAATGTGAAAAACAATAGATATTTTGTGCTTATTATATTTAATGATATTTTTCTAATGTACAAAGTTTTTCATGAAAAGAAATTAGGTGTGTACTACTAGAATGTACTTTTTAAAACTCAATTTTCTTTTCTTTCTCTCTCTCTCTGACATACACACACACTCTCTCTCTCTGATGTGCACATACACTCTCTCTCTGACGCACACATATACTCTCTCTCTCTCTCTGACACACACACACACACACACACAATCTCTCTCTCTCTGACACACACACACACACACAATCTCTCTCTCTGTCTCTGTCTGTCTCTCTCTCTGACACATACACACACACACACACACACATGATGACTCATATTAATCAAAAACTTGGAATTACATAACATGAATTTTGGCCGACTTATCCACTCACAACAGCCACATTTGTGAAAGAAGTTTGGTAAACATGGATGAATGTGCTTCCAATAAGATGTAGTTTCAAAACGACAATTTTTCCCATGACATCACTTTTTTAACTACTTTTACTCTTCAGCAATGTTTATTGTTTTAAAAAAGCGATAATTAAAATTGGAATAAAACTTAAACACATGATGAAAATGAATTTTATACTTTTTTTTTTTTACGGCAAAAATATTAAACACTTAAAATCTACTTCAACTCTGTACTTCTAACGTCTCTCTGCCTAAACTCTGAAATTTTATTTACTATTTATTTTTCTTTCCCTCAATATGAGTAGATAGAATTGCCTATCATCCGGTTCCTGGTCTTCCCCTCTCTTTTAAACAGGAGTAGAAGTTTATCCTTTGTTTCCTGTTTAGAATTGGATTTCCAGTTCCTTCTATAGTCTTTTCATTCTCTTTTAGACAAAATAATCCCTTGCATCTTAGTGGCATTATTGCCTTGTTTGGGGTGAATTGATAAAAAAAACAAACAAACAATTTTTTAAGAAAATGGTTTTCTCAAGTTCAGGTACTGCTATTGCTCTTTCTAGTAGTGATGGCAGTTTAATTCCTAACCTTTTTTTTTTTGAAGTAGTGTGGAACACTAACAACTTGATTATGTCATTATTTTTTCTTTGAGTTACATGTGCTATCCATTTTAGTTGTTGCTGCTGTTGATAGCCAACAAGTGATGTATTTCCTGTTAGTTGTTACAATTCTTTCTGATTCTGTAGCACCAGTTCAGAAGATTTGAAGAAGGATGGTCCTTGCTATAACCTACAGGGTTCATTTACTCAAAAGCATTTTTAACCATTGATCTTCAAAAGCAGTTGTATACAGCTGGCAGTTTAGATGTATGTGAATGGGTTTGTCACCATGGATGACATCCATATGAAAGTTTTGATTTGACGAGGCTAGTTAAAAACACGACTTGAATTTTTGTTGCAATTAGCATTGTTGGGTAAAATGTCCCCAAGCACAGCCTATCCTATATTCAATTTTCTTAGCTTCTATACTAAATTTGTTGAGATTGGTTCATACACCAAGGTATTTACAGTGTTTCTTCTTCCATGTTCTATGTCCCTTCAGTATGTAGGCTATCATAGCTCTCCACAATTTCCTGTCCTTTGTAGCTCTTAATAAATTTTGTCTTTTCTCGTTAACCTCATTCCACCATCCATTTACTCAAGCTCATTATGTGTTGTTTTTCTCTGTCCCTCTTACCTTCAATCTGTCTTGTGAGTATCAGATTTTCCAAGCCCTCTTTCCTCGTTATGTGCTTTAGAAATTTTAACTGTCTCTTCCTGATAAGTAAGAGTTTTCTTTTTGTTTCCATTTTCTCTAAAACTTTGTCATTGTTCACATATTCAGTCGATGATCTCCTCAGCAGAAACATATTTCTGTTGCTTCAAGTCTCTTAAGGATTTAGTATTTACTGATTTTGCATACAGGTTATTCTGTCTTTCCTATATAAATAAAGCTTTCTGAGTAGTTTAAATAGGTCTTTGTACTGTACCTTAACAAATGCTTTTGTGTAATCTATGAAACATAGATATAGGCCTTTCTGCATTTATATTGCTCACTCTGATGGCATTCTGATCATAATGATAGCATTACTTCATCCAATGCTTTGAGCAACGACACATTGTTTTTGTGTTATTTCCTTTCTAATTCTGGCATAAGCTCTATTCATTAGAATTCTCATGATAAGCTTAGTTATGTGGCTCATTAAGTCGATTGTCTGATGAAGTTTCCATCCATTTGTACCTGTTTTCTTTAGCATCATTATGAAGTAAGATTGCCAAAGATCTTCTGGCATTTTGATACTATCATACATTTCATTTATTATTCTAATAATTTATCAATCCGAAGATACTCGATGGCTGACAGCATCTTGATTGCACTCCCATCTCTGCTGTTTTGTCTCTATTCATCTTGGCCAGTGTTATTCTTACTTCAGATTTTCACATTTTCTCCTCCTGCTATGGGTTTATTAGAATTTATATCAATAAAAATCATTATTATATCTCCAAAGTTCTTACAGTCGAAATTACTTTCTGGCTTTAAATAACCTGCCAAAGGTAGATAAGCCATAAAGAACAAATCAATCTTACCCCAGATTTTAATATACAGCTCCTCATATGTATTTATGTATTGTAAGTTACATTGATGGATTGATTGTTTTTTTTTATGGCTTATCAACCCTTTGTGGATTATTTAAAGACAAAATATATTTTTGGATTGTAAAAATAATATATTTTTTAGTAAATATTGTTAAAAACTTTTGAGGATAACAATGTTTTTTTTTTTTACATATGTCCTATTTAACCCATAAGTGGGGGTGGAAAATGGATTCATATCTTTCTCTAAGATAGTTACATGTAAGTGAATGTGTTGTAAGTTATACTTTTGCTATAGAAGAGTCGACTGATTCTCTTAATGTTTTCTTTTTTTATTATGAGATTTCCCTTTTTAGATTTTAAACATGTCTTCTGTCCTTTTTATTGCTTTTATTATTTTATGCCTGACTGCTATGCGTATATTTTGCACTGCTTATATCTCTGTACACTTTCTCATTAAATCAATCATTTTTTGCTTGCTCTTTTTTTTTTTTTTTTAAATTGTTTCACCCCAAGCAAGGCAACAATGCCACTAGAACACAGGAGAGAGGGTTACAGAGAGTGAATTAGAATGGGAAGATTGAAAATAGGGAGGATTGAGGAAAGGACAAAAGATGGCAATTTGCATTGCATTTAAATTTTAGAAGATTGTATTTATCAGGGAATACAAGTAAACAGAATGGAGTTCCACAGGTGAGAAGTGTGAGAAAAGAAACTGTTAGAGTAGAAGTGGCGGTTGTGTCTAGCTAGCTAAAAGGTTAAAAATGGTGAGACCTAGTTGCTTGCAGTTCTTTCTGTTGTTTTTGTTTAACATCCTATATATGGTACCATTCCTTGATATTAGCTATTTCTTTATCATGAGCGGAAGACTGTCATCTGTTATCCACTTTTTTCTTGTCTTTCTATCTTTGGGATTATCTTGTTTGCTGATGCAACTAGAGCTTCTCTTAAGGTGTTCTATCTCAAATTACCAATTACTTCTAAACTCTTAAAGTCGTTCTTAAATCTTATATTCTATGTCTGGGGTTCATGAATGCTTGTATCTCATGACTCAGGTGCATGGAGCGAATTTGATTAAAAACAAGAAACAAAGATTAAACAATACAATTTTCAGGATATATTTCTATGATAAATATACTGTGTGAATTTCAGCTTATATTTGATTTTATTTAAAATATCCACAATAACTTATTTGACAATTTAAGAATTTATTCTCTCTAAAGTCTATAAATTTGCCAATGACCAGACAATGATGAACAATGACAGGATCTTGCTGCAGGAACATACTGATCAACTCAACTCAAGTTGTAAGAAATACAACATGAAGATCAGTGTCAGTAAGACCGAAGTCATGACCATCAGCAAGGGACCAGAAAAACTGGACATTAACATCAATGGGATCCAGCTAAAGTAAACCAGTGAATATCAAATATTTCATGTCAGAATTCATCTTGTAATAGAATAATTGTATTTGTATGTTATAGAAGTCTGACTTCTTTTTTCTTCAAACATGGCTCAAAAAATATCCCCAATGTCAAAGATGATATGTAGCTAAGTTGTTTTTATTTTCTCTTGTAAATTATTAATAAAAAGATCGTTCTTGTTGTCTTAAGTACATGCTTTGTCCAAGTATATTTCTGTTATACTATAGTCACAAAAATTTAAATGCGATATCAGTAGCTATCTGCTATCCTGAATATTCTTATAGCAATGTTCCTGTTTCTAATGCTTCTACACCCAGTAATTCTTTGAATCTTGGTGACTTTACTGCTTGCTTGTGGATTTGATTAAAAACAAAAAAAAAAACAAAGATTAAACAATGTCAGATCTGATTATACTAGTCAATGCTTTAGCAATAAAATTAATATTAACCAACTAATGTTGATACAATTTTCAGGATATATTTCAATGATAAATATAATGTGTGAATTTCAGTTTATATTTGATTTTAGTTAAAATATCCACAATGACTTATCTGACAATTTAAGAATTTATTCTGTATAAGTTCTATAAATTTGCCAATGACCAGACAATGATGAACAACGATAGGATCCAACTGCAGGAACACACTGACCAACTCAACTCAAGCTGCAAGAAATATGACATGAAGATCAGTGTCAGTATGACCGAGGTCATGACCATCAGCAAGGGACCAGAAAAAATGGATATTAACATGATGAGAATGAGAAGACTGAGAACTGAGAATGGGGTTAGGATTGAGAAAAGGACAAAAAAGAACAGAGTGCAAGAAGACAGAAGATGGCAATTGGCATTGTATTTAAATTTTTGAAGATCAGGGAAGCAAGAAATTGGAAAGGAGTTCCTTAGGTGAGAAGTGCAAGAAAAGAAACTGTTAGAATAGAAGTGTCAGTTGCGTCTAGCTAGCTCAACAGTAAAATGGTGAGACCTAGTTGCTTGCAGTTCTTTCTGTTGTTTTTGTTTAACATTCTATATATGGTGCCATTCCTTGATGTTTATAAATTTAAATGCAATGTCAATCGCTATGTACTGTCCTGATTAGTCTTCCTCTTTTCTTGCTCTTTAGCAATGTTCCTGTTTCTAACTCTTCCAGATCCAGTGATCCCCCTCCCCCCACTTACATCTCGGTGGCTTTACTGCCTTGCTTAGTATGAACTCAATTTTAAAGAAAGAGGTCTTCTGTATTCATAACTTCAGGTCTTTAGATTTTTGACATATCACCTAGAAAAATGGGTCCAATGATGCACGGTGAATGACCAGGTAACTAATACCTGGTTTCAAAAACACTTGTGCACATGGAAAAGTTTACAGGGGGACACAAAGAGCCCAAAACTACCTAAACAATAAGAGATTCAGAAATACAATTCTACACTAAGTGCTGATTGTGAGAGAAACCACTTCTCGGTCATATGCAAATTCAGATTAAAATTACAGATGTTGTAATGTACAGCAAGTGTGTTGAGATTTGTGTGTGTGTGTGGGGGGGGTACAAGTGATTTCTCTCTCGGCAACTACGGGGGTTGTTAATAGGCAGATAAGGGAAAGGCACATATCATGTTGCAAAACCAGTTCTCATATGATCACCAAATTTAAGCAATGCTGAGCCTGGTCAGTATCTAGATGGGTGAATATTTGGGAATACCAGGTGCTGGGAATACCATGGATGTGTGGATGGTGTAATGGATAAGGGCTCGGAATTGGAAATCAGAGAGCCAAATTACAATTACAATCATGATATTGCTATATTCACTTATGTGCAAATACCTTTGGAAAAGTATAAGTTCACTTCTTCAACCCCTCTCGCTATGAGTTAATTACTACTACTACTACTGTACTGATGCGGCATTCACCCTGGGCGGATTGAGCCGGCTTCTTCCTGTTATGAGAAGAAGATTCTTGGGATAAATTACAGAAGTAGGGTACCCAGGCCTACTCGGATAACGTTCTTGCTTGCCGCGGGGTTCCCACAGACGCAGAGACAGGAACGACCAGAAGCCGCCGGTCAAATCACGCTGAAACACCGGTTCTCGTTCGATCACCGAAGTTAAGCATCGTAGAGCCAGGTCAGTACTTAGATGGGGGACCGCTTGGGAACACCTAGTACTGTAAGCCCCCAAAGTCCAACCCTTACCTCACAGTTGGTGGGGGGTGTAAACGGTAGTGTCAGAGCTATGCCGCCTGGAACTTCGTTCCTGGTAGGGCCACCCAAGGCGGACAGGTCTGACACACACGCCGGCTAACAAGGGCTCTGGTGAAAATCCAAGGAGCGTCTGTATCGGTATGAGTTAATTAACAGAACTTGTATTAGTAAATCATTACTATCCTCAAAAAGCTTCTTACAATCTAAAAATATTTTCTGGCTGTTTTAAGTAACCTGTGAAAGGGTTGATAAGCTGTGAAAAACAAATAATCAAACAATCAGTATACATCTATTCACAAGTTGTTGTCCTGGAATTTGCTTTATTGTAGTTTAGGCCTTGCTTTGGATTTCTTTTGTGGCAAACATGTGTCAGTAAAAATGCAAAAGAAGCCTCAGATCGCATGTGTCAACACCAGTTACGACCAAGGTTTTCCCTGTAAGCAGCAGGGCAACTTGGCATGTCTAGATACAGGCCTCTCCACAACTGGTCAAGATCTGGGTCTTTGTAAGATTTCTCATGCTAATAAAAGCAATGTAGCAAGACACAGTGTCTTGTGAAGTCAGTCCTAAAGTTGGTGTGGTTTCTGAGTTAGTGTTATTTTTGTTACTTCGTGTCACTTTCTCCTCTCTGTCTATTACCTCTGTAGTTGGTGGGAGAGCAACTGGTTAGCTGTTTCCCCGCAATCTCAACACATTCTTGCTGTACATTACAACATCTTTAATTTTAATCTGAGTTTACATATGACTAGGAGGTTTTTTAAATTTGGGATTTAATGTAATTATGATGACAAAAAACATTTCACTTTCATTGTTTGCCTTGATAAAGTTGGAAGACGAAATGTGTCGGCAAAAAACTAAGATTTTTTTCTAATTGTCATTTCTTACACCATATATATATATATATATATATACACGTGCACATACTAATAGTAAAAATACATTTATTCTATGCTGTTTGGTGCCACAAGTACTCACTGTGCACTAGTATAACCTTCTGGGCTGTTGCTTTCCATTCGACTTTAATTTCAAAAATTTAAATGTAATTTTAATTATCATTTATCTTCTTACTATGTGTACTTTTCTTGTTCTTTCTCCTCACTAAAGTCTTCTTATTTTCTTTGGTTTTCAGTAACCCCTTGCATTTTAGTGGCATTATCACTTTGCTTGGGATGAAATGATTAAAAAAAAACAAAAAAAAAATAAAAATTACATCTCCATATTTACATTATTTGGACTATTGTCCTTATCTTTGTCGCCATGTTTATCACAATGTTTCGGCCGTTGTACGCTCTGGCCTTCTTCAGTGGTAGGAATGTCAAACTGAACCCTTTATTTTGCTTACTGGGGTAGACTGTTCTAGTTCCATATGCCATGTCTAATGGATGTCAGTTATCACCTGTTAATTCCCCACTCAAAGTTCTCCACTGCCTTAAACAGGTGTTGAACTCACACTCTTTGGGTCCTGTCACTGGATCTAACTAACGCCTTTATCCACTGTGCCATGTGTCCTTGAATATAGACAGATCTCTATATTTATCAATTTTTGTTTTATTAATGTCAGTAGACTAATACTAATTTTATTGAGTGATCAATTACATACATAAAAAAAAATTGACATCATTTATGTATGTACAGTCTTGTTAATGATGACTTATCTGGCCTTCTGCCAAGGTTGATGTAATGCAACGTATGAGTTATATCTGTTGATATTAGGATTAAATATATATATATGAAAACATTTAAAACTTAGTTATTGCTTTAATGAATGAATGAGTGTATATATGGACATAGAAATCAATGGTACATGATGACTGGCTGACACCTCAATCATGATCACTTGAGGCATGAAACTGACAGTCACCATGCAGTGTTGATTGCTATGTCTACACTGCACACTATCTATATCTACATTCTCATGTCCTATAAATAGAGGAGGTAATTTTAAACTAATATATATTAATGTTTGTCTGTTTTTTCATCTCTCTCTCTACACACACACACACACACACACAGAGTGTGCGATGGATAAACTATTGTCAAAATTAAGTAAAACACTGACATCTCATTTTAACAGATATATTTACCAAAATTATACAAAAGTATCTTGAAATAATAAAGAGTAAATTTATTCAATAAAATTGGCATTGACTTCAACCTTTGGAATCTTCTGCAACTCTTTTGGATGGTCTCCTTGTTTAAGTTGGTGAATGCTGCCGTAATCCTTGCCTTCAGTTCATCTTTTGTGATATAAGAGTTTTGTGGATCTTTCATTCAACTGCATCCCACACATAATAATTAAGAGAGTTGCAGTCTGGAGAGTTAGGTGGCCAGATGTAAAGGGTGATGTGGTTGTAGAAATTGTCTGACAGCCATGACTAGGTTTTCTTGCTTGTGTGGCATGGTGCAGGTCCTGCTGCTAGACATAGGGTCTTCCAACAGCCACCCTCTTGACCAACAGCACTACCTCCTCAAAGCACTTGATGTAGGCCTCCAAGTTGTGTCTGAGGCTCTCACCAACAAAATCAGGAGTTCTTATCAAAATGATCAGAGTGAGTTTTCTGTGCTTCTGCACCTTTGTAACCACCATTAGACTCCTCCAACTCTTTCTGAATCATCTGCATTGTTTTCTGATTGACACCGAAACACTGAAATGTTCATATTGGAGCTTCCAGTGCAAATTCCAGGTAGTACAGCATGCTGTTTTCAAATATCTGGTGGAGTGAATTGTATCATGGTGCTCTTTTTCTCACAGATGGTGCCCAACTGACCCTACTATACTGTGCAGTGAACAAAATCAAAAACAAACAGCACACATGTTTGAAAATGAAAATATAAAATGTGACAATTTACCCATTGCACCTTGTGTATCTATGTGTGTGTGTAACAAGAACAATCCAGAACTATTTACAGAAATTACAAGAAATCTAGACCTACTTAACAAGAATGATAAAATGAGACATATACTAAAAACAACCAATATAATTAAAAGCAAACGAATAAAAAAAACTAAAACACATTAACCTCAGCCAAATTAAGCCAACACATTATACAGGGGGTCACAAAATGCAACAAAAAAAGATATGGGTTTTTGTGATATCATTATAGAAGGAAACTCCTACACTTCTGAAAACCCCACAATATTCACAATAAATAGAAATTTAAACTGCAACTCCAAAAATGTGATTTTTGCACTCAAGTGCACAAAATGCAGCAAGTCCTACATAGGTATTAGCTAAGCACTAAATAACAGTTTCCCTTCACAAGAGCAACATGAAATTACCAGACAACAGAAAACTCTTTGTATAACAACACATCTACAAATGTAATCAAGGTAAATTTAAAATTATGCCAGTATGTCAAACAGACAATTATTCTTACCTACAAATACAAGAAAAAACTTCATAGACCAGTTTAAACCAGCACTAAACAGGTCATAACTCTACACACATAAACACACAGCATGCACACATAATGGCTGAATACACTAGTCAGACCACATACACACACACACACACACACATGCACAGACAAGTATCTATGGAGAACAAATATACAAATATATATATATATATACTGGCAAAAACAATAGACTACCCACAAGCATACATGAGCCCTACACAACAGAGGAAGTGTGTGTGTGTGTATGTATATATATATATATATATATATATATATATATATATATATAATTCCTTATAATAAAATAATATATATGTATGGAGAAGGAATATGTATATACATACTAGCAAAAACACACATGAACACACAATGCACAAAAATAGAGTTAGGTCTAAGAAGATACTGGGGTCATAAAAAGATAAGAATGAAGACCTCCTTCCTTCGCTCTTTCTCTGACCAAGCCTTATTGTTTTATTACCTCTTAAGCAGAAGAATATTTTTGTCATAAGTCCAAGAAAAATTTGGATTACTACTACATACTGGATAAACATTGGAAAACATAAGGAAAATTAATTCCTTTTAATAATATGTGGAAATAACCACTCTTTGCCTGATGAAGGTCATGAGACTGGAAACACATGTAGCAAAAATATGGACAATAAAATATAATATGTATTTTAAATGTCCACATTATAACTAAAAACGTTTGCAGCTTCTCTCTTCTCTTTAAAATATATACTTTTCTCTTGTTGGAACAATTATAACCTCTTCCTTATATATATATATATATATATATATATATATATTAATTCTATCAATGTTTTTAGTTAATTATTTTATGCTCTCACCGTTTTAATATCTGTCATAATGTTTCTTTTTGAAAACTAAAAACAATAAAAAATTTTGGCAATGTTTGTGTAAGATCTTAATTTCCTGATTGATTGTAAATAATAATTCTTGTGCATTCTTGTATGCTTAGTCAAGCTGGAACAGTCTTATTATTTTCTTTTCCTTTATAGAAGACACAATTAATGCTATTATCTTTCTTAAGTACATTCATTATTCACTTCCTCTAAGGCAAGATTTGCACTGAACCAATTGGCAGGAGAATAATGTAACTTATTGTCTCTAGCTATTAATTATTTTCCTCATCATTATGTCTTGCCAGATGGTAGAAATAACTTTACAGATTCAGAAGCTACAATGTTTTCTTCATGATACAAGGTGCAGATTGGTGCCTCTCTAAGAAAAATTAATATTTACCTTGTAAATTTTCCAACATTTTGGTTATTTCTTTTTATTAGATGAAGCATTGTCAGCCATTATTATTAATTTTTGATTAGTATTTATTCATCTTCATTTTTTATTAGATGAAGTGTTGTCAACCATTATTATTAATTTTTCACTTGTATTTACTTTCATCTTCATTTTTATTAGATGAAGCATTGTCAGCCATTATTATTAATTTTTCACTAGTATTTACTTTCATCTTCATATTTTATTAGATGAAGCATTGTCAGCCATTATTATTAATTTTTCACTAGTATTTACTTTCATCCTCATATTTTATTAGATGAAGCATTATCAGCCATTATTATTAATTTTTCACTAGTATTTACTTTCATCCTCATATTTTATTAGATGAAGCATTATCAGCCATTATTATTAATTTTTCACTAGTATTTACTTTCATCTTCATTTTTTTTACTAGATAAAGAATTATCAATCAATATCACTTCTTCTTGACTAGTATTTACTTTCATGTTTCTTTTTTATTAGCTGGAATATAGTAAACTCTTAATATTATTCTGTCTTTCTGTCTTCCGTTAAAGCATTTTGGCATCTCCAATTTGTAATTTGTATGTTAGGCTTCTCTTTTTACAAATACTAGTTTTAAAAAAAAATCATAATGGTTTACATTGTTTCATCTAACAAAAAATGAAGATAAAAGTAAATACTAATGAAAAATTAATAACGATGACTCATGAGTGAAAAATTAATAATGCTGACTAAAAAGTTGTAAAGTAAATACCAGTAAAAAATGAATGATAAAGAGCTAAACTGCTATGTATTATCTATCATCCTGTATGGCAGCAATTGGAATGGACAATTTCCTTATAGATGAAGCTGAGACTTGAAGCATCAAAAGTGGTTGTACAAACAGATGCTGAAAATATCATGGACAGAACATGTGAGCAACATGGAAGTTTTAAGAAAATAGGGAATGAAAAGGATACTTAGAGAGATATGCATAATGTGAAAAGAATGTTTGGAGAATTTAACACTCACATGACCTATTGAAGGCAAGAGGAAAACAATGAACAACCTGCTTTACAAATTTATATAAATCAAGAGCAAAGTCGGAACTGGGAGTGATAAGAGAACAGGCATAAGATACAAAGGAGAGAAAGTTGTGGAGAGCCATGATTTCCTCATCTCCTGAAAGGAAATAGCACTTAAAATTTATGATGACTTTATTTTTTTTTTTTTTATACCGTGTGGTTTTTAACGTTCCCACTTTTCTTACATTAGCTACATTTTTGTTCATCATTAATCACCTAAAATGAATTTGATGTTCGTTCTGTTCTTTCTATTTGAAAATTGTCTGATGGACAAGATTTCTGCTATGTTTAAAGACCTTTTGATTGCATGAGACTTGTTTGTAATTGCGGAATGTAGCAAGATATATTTGACAAGTGGGTCAGATCTGCTGCTGATATCACCTCCTTTATCCACTCCCGACTGGTTTCTCAATGTTAAATCCTGTTGTTTAATCTCCTTGGAAAATCAATGAGCAAAACAAGGAAATAACGACGCAAATCTTTTCCTTTTTTCTTTTTTTCTTTAGGAGTGTTTTTGTGAGTAATTTTCCAAAAATTGACATTTTTCAATAAATACTTATTAATTTGGCAACTGCTTTTCATACAAAGAATCATCATCATCAACATATACTTATTCTGCTTTTTCCTTTCTTAATTAGTTAGGTAGTTCCTATGACAATTACACCCTGTAAATACCTCATAAATAATGGACTATTCCATTTTGACAGAAATGACATATCTCAGAGATGCTACTTGGTTTCAGTGAGAAAATGAATGAAAGAAAGAAGGGAAGATAGACGTGTTTAACGTCTCCTGCAAATACCTCATAAATAATGGACTATTCCATTTTGATTGTGCGGAAAGACATATCAAAAACACTACTTGGTTTCAGTAAGAAAGAAAGTCAGAAAGAAAGAAAGGAGGATAAAAGTGTTTAAAGTTTGTTCCAGTGAAATGGAAAAAGTTATCAATTTCAAATGTTTTCATGATTGTTATTGTAATATTTTGTTAAAGTTGCTAAGATCAAATATTTAACGATGTGAGAGGGGAATTTCTATGGATATTTTATTATTGTAGAACTCTCCATCAGCTTATTCAATCATTAACTTAAGAATGAAGATTCATCAGAAAATTAAATCGGAAAACCGTGCCCTCTTTTTTCTAGTTAGTTTCCATGACTGTTATGCTTAGTCATTACTATTGTATTGCTGGTTTTGCTGTCAAAAAGTCAAGGATATATAATTATGAAAGAATATAATTGTACTAAATAAAATAAGAATTAGATGATATCCCTCAATATAAACAGTGGAACAAGAACAGTTTACCCCTGAAGATTAAATAAAGTGTTCAGAGTTCCTGGTTGGTTACCTAGATTGACATACACTTGAGGAAGGCTGGAGGGTACAATGGCCGAAACGATGTGATAACAACAACAAAGATGGGGACAATAGTCTGAATATAAATAGTGTAAATAATATAATTGTAATTATGCTATAAAGTGCTCATTTTAAATTTTTACATTCCATAGCGTTAGGAGACCTCAAAGGTATTAATTTCAATGAAAAGTAGTAACCGTGGAATTTCTATAAATACTGATTGTTAATTATTAAAATTCTATATTGAATTTTGTTTTTAATGAAAAAATGGCAGATTAAAAATATGATCCAAGTTATGCAATACAAGTTGAATATCTCTGATGTCCTATTTCATGTGAGAATTGTAAGGTATTTGAAAATACTTTGGTATGTGAATATACGAAAAGACTTTGATATGTGAATATGTGAAAAGACTTTGATATGTGAATAATGAAAAGACTTTGATATGTGAATAATGAAAACACTTTGATATGTGAATAATGAAAAGACTGATATGTGAATATACGAAAACACTTTGATATGTGAATATACGAAAACACTTTGATATGCGAATATACGAAAACACTTTGATGTATGAATACTGTAAATAATTTGATATGTGAATTGTTACAATGTTTGTATGCTTCTACATTAAAAAAATTTAATGGACTGCATTCCCATCTGCAATTCTTTGCTCAAATAACAAAAAATGATTCCTTTTTTTTTTTTTTTTTAAATAAACAAGCATATTTGATGAAAAATGAATGTGGAGTGAAAAAGGTTGTGGTAAGATAAAATTAGCTACCATAAACCACTCCAAATACCATTCTGCATCTGAGGAAGATGATGCTGTGTATCTGATAGTATTGGGAGGACATTTGTGTGTTAGAAACTCCTTCTGCAAAATCAAATGTTGAACTTAAACACTGTTCCTAGTTGGACTGATTAAAGGCAGCACTCGGTGAGAAGCATCTGGAATTGGCATCTTCCATTAGAACAATGCCAGATTTCACATGTCTTTCCAAACCTTTTTTTTTTTAATCAATTTCACCCCAAGAAAGGCAGTAAAGCCAGTAAGGTACAAGTGGTTACTGAGTATGAAAAAGTGTAAGAAAAACAGTATTAAGGAGCGAGAACAATAAAAGAACAGGAATTAAGAAAACCCATTCAAATGCAATAAACTGTGTATACCGTTTTAAATATAGCATGCAAATTTTATATATATATTATTTATTGTCAAGTGGAAAAAATTCTGTGTGATGTATGTCGTCCTTTTGGATTTCATTGGACTAAAGTGAAAATGCGACTATGCATGCACATGAATAAGAGGTAATGTTGAGAATTTTAAATTTGAATTAATTTTTTTTTAAATGTACATTTTGGGTATATAGCTGATTTCATTTAGGTTCTTCTTTTTGTTTATATTTTCAGCCCTTTTATTATCGAATATCCCCCACTGTGATAAGATAGAATCCTAAAATTGTTCTTGATATATATAAAAATTTATATATCGTTTTCCCATATATTTTTTATACCTTCAGTTTATAGGTCACAAGCAGATTTTGAAAGCAAATAGAAGCAAGTAGAAATGTGTGTTTTGTGCAGCTAAAAATATGGTAAACTGAATAAATAGCAAGTTTAAACTACCTCTTATGCAAAGTAGCAAAGGAATGCGAGAAAAAAGAACTAAGCATAAACTACAAGAAAACAGAATGCATGGTTATCAGCAAAAGGATGAGCCCAGAATGCAAATTACAGGTCGGGGACACTAAAATCAAGCAGGTACAAAAATTTAAATGTCTGGGAAGCGTTCTAACAGATGATGGAAAGTGTGACACTGAGATCCGAAGATGTATTGAGATGGCCAATGAGCATTCCAAAAGTGAAACAAAGTATTAAGAGATAGAAAAATTTTGTTGGAAACATAGAAAAGACTACTGAACTGTTATGTGATATTACTCCTCCTGTATGGCAGTGAATGCTGGACAAAGATGAAGAAAAGACTTGAAGCAACAGAAGGATGCTGAGGATACCATGGGCTGAACATATGAGCAATGACAAGGTTTTGGAGAGAATGAAAACAAAAAGGAAACTTATACTTAACATCAAGAAGAGACAGTTAATGTTTCTGGGGCACATAATGAGGAAAGAGGGCTTGGAAAATCTGATCCTCACAGGACAGATAGCAGGAAAGAGGGACAGAGGAAATCAAGATGTGACATACTTGATGGGCTTGAGTAAATAGATGGCAGAACAGGGTTTGGAAGAAATAACAAAAAGACAACTTATTAAGAGCTATAAGGGGCAGGAAGATGTGGAGGCCCATGATTGCCTACGTCCTGAAGGGACACATCATCTAAAAGAAGAATAGTGATGATCTTGTATTGTTTTGTTGGCCTTTTAGATTTACTCTTATAGTTGAAATGGTAATTTTTTTTGCATTTATTTTCTAAAAATTCATTTTGCATTTTTACCTTTCATTGAGGTTTTCTTTAAACACCTGAGGAACAAACTTTTAGAAGACTTCAATTTTGGTTAAAATGCACCACTTGTACAAACTTTTCTTGTGCACTGATGGATATAGCCAGGATTAAAGCATTAGTTAACTTAGACATTTAGATGCCATAACGTAAGCAATGCGCAGACATACATTCAGTAAAATAACAAAAGCAGAAAATCAGAATTAAGGATTCAGTATTTGGCCAATCAAATAAAAGATCGGGAATCTAAAATTTTGGGTCAAGTTGAGCCTATCTCTATCAATGTAAGCAGAGGAGAATTAGCATTAAAACAGATAGCAGTATAGTGACAGATAGAATAAGCAACCACATCAACAGATCAGGAACAACACATCTGCATGACACACTGTGGCTATAGAATTCCATTCACTACTCCCAGGCAAGGAATTTGACATCAGAACTAATGCTCCACTGATAGATAGTTGAAGTTATTTGTAAGTACGAGCTTAGATGTTTGATTTATGACTGGTGCTTGCCGTTCCCACAATGAACTAATTGCTCTGACAAAGATTCATCCTTTTTCTTTTTCAGAGCTCCAGTATTCTGCTTAATAAATAGTTTTTATTGTTTGTTCTATAAATCCAGGTTTCTGTTTATTCATGTTTCTGTAGTTGGAGTCCACATCACCCTTTACATCTGGCCACATAACTCCCCAAACTTTAACAACCTTATCTTGATCATTATGCACATTTGAGCAAAAGACCAACAAAACTTCTTGTAACACCAAAGATGAACTGAAGGCAAGTATTATGGCAGCATTCACCAACTTAAACAAGGAGACCATTCAGAAGAGTTGCAGGAGATTCTGAAGTCTTCTGAAGGCCAATAGAGCCTTAGGGCTGATGAAACAAATTGTAGCTATCATGTCCTCTGCACACCAAAAAATATGATAAGCTAAATAAATAGCAAGTTCAAACTAAATTAAAATTGAGTCAGTAGTAATTGTAATAGTCTGAGTTAAAAAAATGTAAAACACACACACACATATATATATATATATATATATTCAGACAAACTGAATACTATAATCTTAACCTCTTCAAGTTTAGGGTCAGCTGTTATCTATCCTATATATCCTCATAATATGCACTCGTTACTTTCTCTTTTTATACCTTTACAACAATTACATTCAGTAACTCAAACGAGGGCTGCTTGGGCCTTGTATTGGGTGAACAAAAGTAGAAAATATATATTTTCTAGCTTTTAAAATTGTATATGCAGTGAAAGGATCCATGTCTTACCCCTTGTCACATGGTACATTTTTTTGAGAGACCATGACTTATATAAATTCAATTCTTTTTGTCTTATTTGAAAAAAATAAATTCGACATGTATTTTTTTGATAATTATCTTCTTAGTAGAATGGAAAAAAAAACTGCACATATCAGCAATTATTGAGTGCTGATTCATTCCAATTCTATGATGACTTAATATGCATTTTTCAGTTTTGTTTCATTAAACAATAAACTCGAGGTTTTCAATGTCTTTTCTGATAATAGTTTTCTTTGCAGAACTGAAAAAAGATATCTTAACAAATCAGCAATGAGTGTTGATATTTTATCATCAAATATATGATCAATCCCTTATTTTTTTGATCAATCCCTTATTTTTTTGATCAATCCCCCTTAGGTTTTTGATCAAGCCCTTAGGTTTTTGATCAAGCCCTTAGGTTTTTGATTGATCGGTTACTTGAGAAGAAAACATCATGCTGGTCAACGAAAGAAAGTGTGAGAAGTACCAGGAATTTGTTGAAAGGTGCTAGCAAAATGGTTGGAAAACTTCAATCTGAAAGAAATGGGGTGCAGAGGTTTTGTGTGATACTCACTGAACAAATCATTAGCGAAAAGTGGAATTGTGGGAGCCACAAAAAAGAAAGTACTGAAAGAAAGCTCAGATGCAGCTGAAGAGAGATCCTTATGGATTTAGCTGAAAAGGAAAGATCTGTGGATTAAAGAATGAATGTCCATTTGTTAAATGAAACAATTTTTTGTTTTTTTCCTCTAGTAAAGAAAAAGACTTACCATAACATTGGTGCATGTGGAGAGGCAAAACTAGAAAGCGAGCACATGTTGCACTTTTGTTCTTATGCCTCTAGACAGCAGACAAGCAAATTCTGATTGGCTAATGTAAGTCTCGTTGCCATTATAAAAGAAATATCTACCTCCTAATTATTAATATATTTTC